>JAKCPI010021755.1:0-92500 GCA_023213315.1 Euborellia annulipes
TACGCAGTGGTGGATTAATGCAATTTTGTCGGGGGGGGGCGGTTTTTTTTATTTTAAGGACTTTGTCGACATCTATGGCCATTTAGACCCCTTTCCTATTTATTTAAATTGATTGGTAGTAAATTCAATTGAAATTAAAGAGCGGAAATCATAATTTCTTTAGATTACCAGTTTTTATAACTTTTTGAATTTCTTCTCGGGGGTGGGGGGCGATCGCCCCCCCCCCCTTTAATCCGCCCCCTGCCCTTCCGTCCTCAATATTTAGTATATAAGGTATATTGAAATTTATTTAATTAATAAATCAACTCTCCCTTATGAATTATATATAAATGAAAATGTAATGAATGTTTTTATCTCTTTCATAAAAGATTATGATCATACATCAATCATTTTTTTAAATAAATAGCTTTCAAATAAATATAAATATGAGTTTAGCGCATTTGTCGATAGAGTGCAGCATCGTTCACATTTTTTGAACACCTGTCAAGGCTATAAGATAGAATGAGTGCGAGAGAGAAAGAGGGAAAGACAGAGTGGAGGGAGAAGAGAGAGGGACTTTGGCAGATCCTTTTGATCTTTTGATTCAAATAGCCAAAGCATTCATTCAGTCAGAGATGGATTCATGATGCAGTAAAATTTCATATTTTTTGTGGTTATTATCCAATTCAACTATTTAACCATCAAAGAAAACAAATAAGTACCTCAAACAATTTGAATTCACTAGTCATGCCTGATTGTTTGTAGTCACCGGAGTCATGCGAGGTTGGATAGAATATTTACAAGACCCCTATCTGGTTGTCAAGATACAAGAATATTATGGAATTCAAGTAAACGCTTGGCGAAATCAATATGAGAAAAAAGGTAGGCATAAACGAGTCGAATGTGATGGTGATGAGACTGTGTCATCGGAATCCGACACTGAAATCAAAAGTCATATCATAACCAATAAATTTTGGTATTATTTGTTTATCGTCGGAACCGCACTTGGTGATGAAATTTTTTATGCCTCCTTTATACCGTTTTGGTTTTGGAATATTGACGGAGCTGTTGGCCGACGTGTTGTCCTTGTCTGGACAATTATTATGTATATTGGTATGTATATTTTATTAATTAAGGTAACACAAAAATGCTTTTTCAATTTGATTAATCAATTAGCCGGGAAATGAATTGATGTCAATTTTTTTTCTAAAAACTAAGAGATTCATTGATAATTTCTTTGAAATAATCGTATTACAAACAATTTTTATTTCAAAAGTTTTTTTTTTAATTTAATATTAAAAAAAAAAATACTATCAATTCATTTCCGCTTTGATAATATAAACGAAAAGTTAATAAACTAATTAACTAAATAAATAAAAGATCATAAGTTAATTGATCAAGTGGATATTTGCTCACAGACACATATATAAGCACCTACACACAGACAATAAATACAATCAGAATATAATTCATACTAATTAATAACTCCCTCAAAAAATTTCAGAATTTTATTCAAAAAAATTTAGATTGCTCTTAGAAACTAGGATTAGATACCCTATTATTCATTTTACATAAAAATCAAGGAATAATTTGACCTCCTAATGAAGTAATGTCATTTAACCCTTTACAAATTCCATTATTCAATACAGCAATTCTTCTTGCTTCGGGTTAATGGGCATTATTTGAAAAAATGTTCTTAAAAAAATTGCCTATTCAAATGCAAATATATTTACATATTGCTTTCATGTCACTGAATGTTTTATATATCTTATTTATAATTAAACCATTTGTTTCATTAAACAGAATTAGGACACCAGATATTTCAATCAAACGATGTTGTCAAGTTTGTTGATACCGGTTTAACAAAATGAGAAATTTGGTTCTAACAAAGTAAGGAACTTAAATCTCTATATAATAATATTTTAATAAGAATTTAGAAAACTTTGAAGAGGAGGCAGGATTTTATCTTATTTTTCTAAGTGTATTTCCTTTCATGGAATTTTATTTTATTGGTTTTGGAAACGAGGGAGATGTACAGTGAGGGTCAATATTAAGTCCCACCCATGCGTTTTCTACTTGTAATTATTTCATTGTTTTTATAAAAGAAATTGAAAATCTTTATTGGAAATTTTCTAGATTTGAACCATAAAGTTTCCTTTAAAAAATATATAATATTTTTTTAAAAACAATGAAATAATCACAAGTAGAAAATGCATGGCTGGGACTTAATATTGTCTTTCACTGTACACTGTACAACCAGATTTTTTCAAATACACTCTCTAAAATTGAAAGGCCAATTCACTCGACCATTTTTCCTCATCCTGTCCAGTCATTCCCCTTTTTTCTCTCCATACTTCACTTAATAATTATTAATGGAAAATTTTGTTGTTCAAACATAGTATAGATATCCATCTTTTATAAAAACCATGAAATAATCGCATAAGAAAACGCATGGGCGTTATTTATTTTTTTTTTAATTCATCTTCGCTCCACATTAATTATCAATATCTTGTCTTCTTAATCCTTTTGAACATCTCTCTCATAAAAAAATTTTTATTCATATCTAAAAAATAATAAATTGGAAAAGCATTAATAAATATATATATATATATTAAACGATCCAACTTAATAAATTTTAATTTTATATTGAATATTTTCAGGACAAGGAATTAAGGATATAATTCGCTGGCCAAGACCTTCTAGTCCTCCGGTAGCTCGTCTTCAAACCAAATGGGTCCTCGAATATGGCATGCCCTCAACTCATGCTATGGTTGGGGTGGCCATCCCATTGTCAGTCATTTTATACACAGTCAATCGTTATCAGGTATAAACAATCAATCAACTTAAAATGACCTTGTAATTTTGCAAGTAGTTCGAAAGATATGACATGTTAATTTTTACTTTCTCTTACATATGTAGCCTAATATATAGAGAGAAAGTATTGTATTCATGTCAAAAATTCAATGTCGAGATTTTCACTTTTTGAGATCACCTGGGTCCAAAAAAGTAGGTCCCGCAAATTGGTCTGTGTGTAAATATGCATGAAGGAATTGAGCTACGGGATTGAAATTTTATATTTAAGTTACTCCCCTGAGGAGTGAAAATAAACTTTTAAACAAATTCGGCCAAAAAGTACTAGTACTTTACTAATGCTCTTTTTCAGTTTTTTTTTTCGATTTTCTCAAAACTGGCTCTAACGATTTTGATTAATATTCATAAATCAATTATTTTTTAGATCCTCTTTAAAATGTATATTCTCATTTTGCCCTGAAAATTGTATGGAGTACACTTTACTGATGTAGTATTTAAGATTTTTCCAATTCATTTTCAGGCTCTTCCTTCCATTGAGCCAATGTTAAATCCCTATGGGAATTTGTATGTTAATTTCCATTTCCCTTTGGAACTTTTTACACATGTGTAGATGTATCTAAAAAATTTTTTTTCCGATTCTTATGAAATTTTAGCCTTTATTTGTTTATCTATTATGTATAAAATATCCAATTATGAGATTGAAATTTTGAAAAATAACCATAGTTTGTATTTCAGGCATTCAACATTTAAAACGCAAGTTTGGAACTAAGGTGCTATGGGAAACTAATCGACAGACAAAAAAAAAATCTGGTGTGACAAGCACTGTACACAACTTTCGATTACCGAAGGTATGAGAAATTTGTGTGCTGTGCCATCAGTCACATTAGGTTTTTTTGCTTTTACACTTGGGCGCAACCAAACTTGGAGATTTAAAAAAATATTTTTTATCCTGGTCCTAAACCAAATGCCCCTGTATCTATCTGCTCTATGTCATTTGACCGTGATCGAAAAATGTTGATACCGCTCTCCTAAATCACTCACCTGGAAAAAATTTTAGCTACTTCTCTTCACATATTTATATAATAGGTCTTATTTAAGGGTCAGGAAATCTCAAATGAGCAACGCAGCTAGTCGTTTTTTCAATTATTTAAATGCAAAGTGCCAGGGCCAACGTTTCGGTCGCATATAGGACCATCATCAGGGCCAAGCCATTGTCAATTTTTTATTCCTCTTGGTCATATTGGCCAAAGAAATTATTAACAATGCAATAAATTCAATCACCAAATTATTAGAAACAGTGTGTTATCATGGACTGAGAGTGAGTGAATATATATAATAGGTGTAATAAAATTCCTTCCCGAACTTAAAATTCGATAACTTCCAAATTATACAATTTTTTATCTGTTTAGTGACGACTTAAAAAAAAGATAAAAGATTGTTGTCCTTGATAACATTTTACATCCCAAAATCAGACTATTTTACTAAAGCAAGTCTATTTTATCTTATTTGAGATACCTGATTTAAGTATTCATAAATAATAATTTGAATTATAAACTTTGGACTCGACACATTGGATCACCTCATTCACCTCAATTCAATGATTCATTCATTGAATTAAAAAAAAAAATCTGGTGTGACTGGTCGCAGAGTACACAGCTTTCGATTACCGAAGGTAAGAGAAAGTTGCCTACTGTGCTGTCACACCGGATTTTTTTGTGTCGAGATATATTTAGTTTTCCATAGCACCTTAGTTCCAAAGTTTTCTACTTTAGTTTTGATTTGTATTTTAAATGTTAAAATAAACTAAAGTTATTTTTCAAAATTTTAATCTCATATTTGGTTATTTCATATACAATAGAGAATTCTAAATAAATACAAAATTTCATATGAATTGGAAAATTTTTTTTAAAGCTTAAGACCTAGCTCTCGTACTAATATTTTACTGATGTGCAATTTTAAGTTTTTTCCAATTTTATCAAAATTACCCCTTCGGTCAACCAGGAACGAAAATACTGTATATTCAGCCTGACATTTTTTTACAAATAAAAATTAATAACTGCGGGGTTCATTCGTTCTGTCTTTAAATATTCAAATCAGGCCATCATTTAAATAAACAATTGCCGATAAGATAAGAATTTTTAATTAATATTAATACAATATTTATTATTTAATTACCATCTTTAGAATTATTTAAATTTTTAAAATTCAATTCAAATTTTATTAAGAAAAAAAAATTTATATATTTCAAATGAGATTATATAAATGTGAACCCCTAAAAATTGAGAACTAATTAAAAAAAAAAGTGTAGTAGTGACTGTGATGTGTATTAATAGAAATAAATGAGCACCATCATCTGTCTTAATAAGTTCTTAATAAACTCGAAGAATGAATTAATATTCAGAGTTGTATTTTTGCCTGCCTCTGCTTATTTATTTCTATTAAAAAAAAAATTTAATCTATATATAATAAAAATTCTTTTTTCAAATGTATATTTTCATTTTTGCTTTGTTTCAGTATCCGATAGTTTTAGGAGTGATCTTCGCCATCTGCTGGTGTTCTGTGATATGTATAAGCCGTCTTTATCTGGGCATGCATAGTGTTTTAGTAAGTTAAAAAATCATTTAATGAAATCTAAAAATTATTGACATTTTTTTTTATTAATATTCAAAGGAATGTTTTATCTAATTTTTTTGAATTTGATCTTGCCATTTAAAGTGGATTTCATGAATTGTTTGAGAATCAGTATATAGTGTCATTTATGTGTCGATGTGATGAATCCAATAAAAGATTAACGAATTTGCAATATAAATTTATTTAGTTCTACAATTAAAAAAAAAACTTGTGTTTTTGAATTTTTGTCAGATATTTGACTAAAAAGACCCCAATAATCATCGCAAAAAAATCATTTAATGAAATCAAATAAATAAATAAATAAATATATGGGGCATTCCTCGCCAAATCGAACGGTTTGAAAAATTTTAATTTTTGATTTCCTCCATTTTTTGATAAGATCTTTCTTTCTTTTGATAAAATCTTTCTCTAGGCAATGAAATTTTAATTTCATTAGTATAATAGGCGGATGCGAGATATTGTGCTTATTGGGCCGGCCCTCTAGGATAAGGGTAGTCCACCCGCCGCGAAAGCGTGGTGGTCCTGGTTCGACTCCAGGGGGTGCAATTTTTGCCCAGTCTTAAGCACAAACATATCTCGCCAACTTGCTATCTTAAACAATATATTGACTGGCTAATGAACAGTCTATTTTTTTGAAATATTTGTTTGTTTGTTTTTGTGTTGTTTTCAGTGTAATTTTCAAATTTTAGTCATTTTCTGAAAATCATGCATACTTCGATTTCCCATTTAAAATATATTTTATAAATTTTAAACTATATTATGTTGAATGTTCGAAGTATTTTAAATATGTATTGCTCTAAATTGATTGTTTGACCACTCCCTCAGAATCCCCAAACTCCAAGTGAGTTGTCAAAGACCTAGGGCTTTAACATGTCTCGAAACCTATGTTTTATTTTTTAAAATATTTGTTTGAGATAGCGGACACTATTTGGCCCAAAGAAATTGAATAGGTAAAAAAATCAAAAATTATCAACTTTTACAAAATAATTTTATTTAAATAAATTTTTGTGAGTAATAATAATGTTTGATGTTTTATTTTTTTATTTCAGGATATTATTGCAGGACTTTTTCTTGCAATTCTCCTAATGATACCTGTTGTGCCAACCGTCGATTATTTGGATCACTATATTTTAACTCATCCAAGTTCTCCAACAATTTTAATGATTTTAGGAATATTATTAATTGTTTTTTATCCAAGCGGAGATCGTTGGACTCCTACTAGGTGAGCATATCAAATACTTTATTCAGATTAGGGGAAAGTGGGGCAAAACCGACCCTCTAAGCTTTGAATTGAAACAGAAGAGTTATTTAGAGAGATTTTTATACGAAAATTAGTCAGTATGCTTCCTTATACGTTCAATAGGCAATTGTATGAGTTTGAAACCAGTGATGCTTATAGTTATTTAATTATTGATTTTTTTGTCAACTTTTGCAAAATGACGGTTTTGCCCCATGGGTGGGGTAAAACCGGAACATGGGTGGGGCAAAACCGGAAGCCGTATAAATTCAATGAGAAAAAATATTCTTTCAAAATATTTATTCAAAAGTTAAAAAAAAATTAAAAAAAAGATACAAATTCTACAAAACAAATAGTTACAAACAAAAATCGCAAACTAAAGTGTCATCTTTATCCTCAAAGTTCGAACAAGCATCATGGGCCCATCCTCGGCATTTAGACCATAGGACCAATCCCTCTCTATCTGTCGAATTAGCATATAGGTCATTACTAAAAATGCATGCTTCATCCTCATCAACAGTAGAATCGTCACATTAAGCAGGAGTTCGTTCAGGAAATTAGGACTTAATGATGTCTTTGCTTTTAGCACTGTCTTCGGCTTTTTTCTTCTTTTTTTCATTTTCTTTCGTCAGTGTTGTAAGAGAGTTTCCTTTTAGCTCTTTTACCTGGTTCTTTTTCCTTTCTGTCTATTTTCTTTTTCCCATTAGACCTACTTTCTGTTTTTCTACATTCTTTTTTCTTTCTTTTCTACTTCCAACTTATAAGGTGTTGATGTTAAAATTGCATTTTCCCCGGCCTTCCCCAGGTTTTCCACCTTTCCTCTTTTTAAGTTAAATTAATAAATGCGAGTATTCGAATTATAACCTGTTATTTTCATTGATTTGTCAAGAAAAAAAAAATGGTGGGGCAAAACCGACCAGATGCGATTTTGCCCCATTCAGTAGAATGCGATTTTGCCCCGCAGTATATAGCGAAACAAATTTGGTGTTTTTATAGTTGTAATGCAAATCGTGACAATTCATTACTATGTTAAAATATGCTACTATATACAGTGAATTCATATATTGACTTAACTTTTGTAAAAGTAGCAGTCTTGTCATATATAAAATAGGATTTTTGTCACCCTAAAATCAGACAAAAAGTTACGAAAATTTTCAAAAAATATTCACACCTAAACCACGGGGCCGATAGACAAGAAACACAGCTTCATCTACTTTTTATAGCTGTCTTCTTAATAGTTGATATTGTTCTCACCGAATTTCAGCTCACATCACACAAATACGAGAGTGGTCGGTTTGACCCGCCTGTACGGTTTTACCCTACTTTCCCCTATATAATTTTTGTCATTTGCTCAATTTATATTTAAGTGTGTTTAATTTCATAATTAAATTATTAATGATAAAATTAATTAAGAGGAATTCGTTGGACAAATATACCGTTGTGTGATAAAAACTTTTAATATTGAGGTTTAAATATACAAATGTATTTCACCTTTCGGCTTTAGTATTCATCTGACACTGTAAATATATATATATATATATATATATATATATATATATATATATATACAGGAATCCCAAAAGTCACTAAACCATATTAAAATGAAATAACTTTTTTATTTATTCTCATTTCACATTTATTCTTTTATAAACTGAAAAGACACTTCTTGGAAATAAATTTTATTTAATTTTGAAAATAACATCCTTTAAATAATCACCATTTTGCTCTTCGCACTGATGTTTCGAGAAATGCTAGAGAATTTCGTGCGTCCTGCAGTCGAGGACACACCCCTCTGGAGGTATGGTGCCAGTAAGAGCTTCTGCCCATACAGCTCGCCCGACAATCGAACTCTTAAGACAAATTTTTGGAAGAAGGATAATTTCGCGAGATTTTGAAATCAAGTGGCTGTCACGCTCACTGCTTCTTTCTTTGGGAGTATTTATAAGATAGAGTATACCAGAACTATTCAGCAATTGAAAGCCAACATTCGTGAAGAAATTGAAAACATAAACCAAGAAACATTAAGACAGCTGATGGTACACTCCCTAAAAAGAGCGTGTCAGTTTGAAGAGCCACTTTCACTCCAAACTATAAAGAATATTATTTTTAAAATTATTTAAAATTTATTTCTAAGAAATGTATTTTCTATTTATAAAAGAATAAATGTGAATTGAGAAGAAATAAAAAAGTTATTTTATTTTAAAATGGGTTAGTGACTTTTAGGCTCTATGTATACATTAGAGTGGGCCGAAAAAAATCATTTTTTTATTTCGAAGTTGTAACAGCTCGGGAAAAGTTGCGGAATTATATAGACACAAAAAAATTATCAAAATCGGTTGACATCTTCCGGTCGCGCATAGGTCCTAAAGTTTGACAAAATATGAAAAAAACTTCATTTTTGTATAAGGGTATTTTATGGCTGGTGGAATTTGTATCAGGAATGAAAGTTGGAAGAAAAATGCAGCCAGAATTTTTCTTTGAAATATATTTTTAAAGAAAAAATTCTGGCTGCATTTTTCTTCCAACTTTCATTTCATTTTTGTGATTATTTTTTTAATTTTTGAATTCACACCATAATAAAATACATTGTTCTTATGTTCAAAAATAAGAATACTGTAACTATTACGTTAAAAAAAAGTATATTAAAAATATAAAAAAAACTCGTAAAAATGTAACTTTTTCATTATTTTGGCAAATTTTGGATCTTATGCGCTACCGGAACATATCCAATGATCTAAACCAAATTAAAACAATATTTTTATACTCTTTTTGAAGACGTTGCAAACTATTACATTACGAAAACATCTAATTCAAAAATTTTAAAAATAATCGCAAAAATGAAGTTTTTTTTCATATTTTGTCAAACTTTAGGGCCTCTGCGCGACCGGAAGATGTCAACCGATTTTGATAAAAAATTTTTTCTTATTTTTGTCTATATAATTTCTCAACTTTTCCGCACTATTACAACTTCAAAATAAAAAAAAATGTCTTTTGCCCACAGTAAAATACATAGTATAATAATACAAATAAAGAAAATGTAAAAATAATTTAATTAAAAAATAAAGACTTGTATATGATTTATTATTTTCAGGGGAGACACAACAATGATTATCAGCGTCTGTTTAGGAGTTCAAATAGGCGCTTGGACTAATTACCAAATGGGATTCCTTTTTGAATCGAGTGCTTCACAACCCTACACAATCATCTGGCCATCATATGAAATGCTTGGTTTATGCGCTTTACGAACAGCCATCGGTTTTTGCTGTATATTATCAACAAGAGCACTGTGCAAATCAGCATCGTATGCTACATTATGCGCTCTACTCAGACTTAATTCGAAAGAATTGAAATCGACCGAAAATTCATTAGAAAATCGTCAAAAAACGGTTGTCGAACTCGGTTACAAATTCATCACATATCTACTTATGGGTTTTAATACTCTTTATTCTATGCCTACTGTATTCCGAATGCTGGGAATCGAAAGACCCACATTTTATACTGAAATTTAATATTCCATTTTTTCTATATTAAAGGGTTTTTTTTAACCCTAGTAGTCTCAATAATTTTCAATTATAATAATATGCTTACATTTTATTCTCCGTACTCTTTAAAACTAAGTAGATTTTTGAATTCTCAAAAATATTTTAAATAAAAAATATTTAAGAGCTTGGAGCAAAATTACTTAGGAAATTATTAGTACAAATAGATTAAAATTAACTCTTTGGATTAAATTATATCAACCAAGTTCATTTCTTCATTTGAAATATAAAGATCTTAATAGAATAGTGTATTTGAAAAGTCTGATAAACTTCTCAATTTTGAACTTCCTCAATGCATTTTATGCATTTTGTCTTATAAACAAACATTAATAGCTTTAATTAAATTTAATTATATTGATATAATGAAAAATAAATCTACTAGTATTTATCAATAGGTATAACAAATTTTTCAATCTTAATAAAAACCGAATTTATTTTATTCCACTACCGAATTTTCTCAAAAACAAACTTTTCATTTATAATAGTAATTCCAAAGATAATCAAATCGAGTTAAGAATTATATTTTTATGATTTGATATAAAAAGGCCTCTAAAATGTGAAAACAATAAGTTATTTTATTCTTTATATCAATATATATTTATTTATTTTTTTAAATTTCAATGATTACAAAGCTCTTGCCCTTTTGTTTAAATTCTAATTTATATCTTTGTTTTTTATTAAACAAAATTGTCATATCAATGAAGTGAATAAGTATATCTTGAAATAAATAGACTATGTCCGCAAATTATCAGGAAAAGAAAGAAGACTGAGCCTTTAGAGCAAATTAATTATATTTAATTGAACACAAGGGGCGTTTCAATCCTTGGATGCAATATCAACTTTATTAGCCTATACCAGGGATGGCCAACCCAAATAATCTTGCGGACCACTTTGGAAATGCATCATAACTCCGGGAGCCAATAATTATATATCCCTATATTAGATATAGACCTTCTTTTGGGGTGAAAAATTGCAACATGAGTCATTATTATTATGACAGGACCGGGTAAAATACTAAGTATTTGAAATACAAAATAAGTATTTTTTTGAAGTTTATAAAATACAAAATTCACTGGCAGACATTTAGCCTGCCGCCACTAAATTCTTGGAACAATTTCACATCTTTACAGATGCATATGACTCTGATTATAATAATATTCAGTTAAATTGGATGTTATGTTTGAAGCCGTGTATCTCAACAAAATTAAAAAAAAAAAGTTGAAATATCGAACCGGGCAAAATACTCTGATCAAAGTATTTCAAATACAAATACTTAAAAACAAGTATTTGAAATACAAAATGCTTATAACTTTGAAATACAAAATACAAATGCATTTAAATTTCAGTATTTGAAATAATTCCCATCCATTATAAAATAAATATATTTTGTAAAAGTGTGATGAATCTCGCGGGCCGCAAAAAACGTTAAGATGGGTCCTTGGCCTAAACGTCACTTGTGCTCAATTAAGTAAAAATGCTCCATTTTCTTTCTTTTCCTAATAAATATTTTCAATCAAAGGTCTCACTCAAAATCAAAAGTTTCATAAATTAAAAAAAATATATATATTAATATAAATTAATATTTCCTTTTTTCCCGGGGCATTTATATTAGACCCCTGAGTATATATCCCTTCTGATTTCCCTGTCGGCAGCTAATTTGCTTGTTAAAACTTTCTAATACTTTTGTTTATGCAACAGATTTATAAGATGGTAAAGAGAAAGTACAGGAGCAGCAAATAAAATGAAGACTTTCTATGCCAAATGCTGAAGGAGACGTTTCGGACAAAATTTATTTGTCCATCCTCAGTCTTTGAAGGGCTTATATTTATTTTAGCCCCAAAGAGAGACACATGAGTCTTTTAGAGAATCTCACGTCGTTTTAAACACTCGCCTTTTTATTGATAATCAAATGTACATAATGCGCGGATTTTTGTGCATCAAGAACGATTACATTTTTGTGCCTAAAATAAATATAAACTTTCAATGACTGAGAATGGACAATTAAATTTTGCCCGAAAAGTCTCCTTCGGCATTTGGCATACACAGGCTTCATTTTCTTTGCTGTTGCTCCTGTACTTTCTCTTTCCCAAATTATAACATCAACAGCAACTTCTCTTCCTGATTATAAAATAGATTTATATATAGACACAATTTATATATGTATAAAATAGATGAAAGTGACTGTAGCTCGGATAAAGTAAGAAGGAAGGCAGGGAGCAGCTAAAAATAAAAACTTAACGAATATTTAGAGGTTTTCAGTCAAATTTTATATCCCATCATCACTCCTTGATTTATTGTAAAGCCCCAGAATTAGTTCTTAATAAATTTGACTTCAAACATCCGAATATTTCTTAAGCATCCTGGGCTTTTTATTTTTAATGCTACTCCCTTTCTTCTTTATATATATATATATATAAAATACGAGAAATTTTATCTATAATACATTATATAGGTATACCATATTTATTGATCAATTTATTTATTATTATTATGAGAGTTTTTAATTATAGAGCACTTTTTGTATTAATTATTTATTAAAAATATAAATATTGTACAGCGTTTCGATTACTTATTCTTATAACTTAATGATAATATTTTATACCATCTATATTAAAAAATCAAATTCAAAAAAGTTATTGTAACATCATGCTTTTTATGTAAACACTTGCTTTGATGATTGTGTCTAACTTCATGGAAATGAGTGTAGATGGCGCTGAAGTTTGTGTCTAACTTCATAAGAATGAATTTAGATGGCTCTGACTTCGTTGTATATATTATAAAATGGACGTAACGGTCCCTTAGAGGTTGGTTCACTTGAGTCGGAGTAATTGTAGAGTATTTGGAAACGACTGCAGAATAAGCTCTAGAAATGTTGAACAATATTTATATTTTTAATAAATAATTAATACAAAATGTGGTCTATAATTAAAAACTCCCATAATAATAATAATACAAACCACAACAGCTTTAATAAATACATTAGTGATAAATTTAATTTTTGATTGAATAAAAATAATTCTGCAAAACCAAATTCAAAGATTTTTAAAATGACTTAATTTCAATTTTTCACATTTTAGTGGACAATTAACATTATTATAGTATATATATTATATAAAATTGTGCTATTTTTGTTACACATTTAATATATTTTTATTTTTTCACTTTTTATTCTTATTTTTTTTTTAAATAGCTTAACTTAAAGACTTATTTATCGTGAAATAATTTATTAAAAAAAAAAAAAAAAAGTTAAAAAAAATATTTTTATACAAATAAATTCCGATATATTTTTTCATAAAAATCTTCATAAGTTAAAAAAAAATTTATTTTATTCCATTCATTACATTTTATTATTATAATTAAAAGGAAGGGCGGATACAAGGGGGGTAAAGGGGTAATTACCCCCCCCCGAGATTCGAAAAAATACCTTTTTTTCGCAAAAAAATTTATTTTTAATGTAAAATTTTTAAAATTAATACTTAAAAATTTGATGTGTATTTATATTCTGTCAAACAAGTACAGAATGCGCTTTTAAATTACCGAAATTAAAAAAAAATAGTGTACTGTGTGACGAGTCACACCAGATTACCCCCCCCCCCCGAGAAACACCTCTGGATCCGCCCTTGATTAAAAGTTCTACAAATTAATAGATTTGTTGAAATTTTTTTTTTTACATTTTTTTTGAAATTAATTTATTTAATTAATTTACAGCTATTTTCACTTTTTTTTTAATTGTTAAATTTCTGTTTATTCATATTTAAATGTGACCAAATTGAATTAAATTAGTTTATAGTTAAAATTATTTACTTTGATATTAAAATTATTTTTTTTTTTTTTTAGACTAAATTGCACTTTTCATCTCTTTGGTGTGTCTCGGCTGAAATCCTCTGATGAGCAGTTTTTTTAATTACAAATATTTATTTGACCCCGAATATTCTGGCAACTTTTCTCAAGGAAAAAAAATACATATTGCTAAGGTATACTTAATATTAGATTTATTCTGGCATCGTGTCTCTGGGGAATTTTTTTCTCTTAATTTTTAAAATTAATGCCTAATTCCCAGTTTCATAATCAACTTTAACATATTCTTTGGCCTCCCATTATTTGTGCTGTGCAAAATATCCTAATTGTAATCGATTTTGAATTGATTAATCGAAATAATCTATCATAATCAATCAAATGGTATAATCAATTTTAATCGATTATAAGAAAAATTTAAAATATAGCACATTTTTAATTTCATCTCTAACATGATTTTTTATATTCTAACAACTCAACCAAGAAGAAATGTTTTTGTAATTGATTATGAAACGGGAAGATATTTATCTACCTGACCACAACACTTGTTCAATCTCCAGGCTCAACTGCCTTTCTCAATTCCGAAATCTATTTTCTACCTAATTTTAAAAACAAAAATAAATTAAAATCCCCAAAAACATGATGGAAAAAATAAATATGTAAATTAAATTAGATATAACATAAGAGAAAGGAAAAGTTATTCTTATTGAATTTTATTATTTATCGTATGGTGCTATGATTAATAGTACTATGATTAATGTTCGATCTCTGAATTCTCAAAAATTGAAATAAAAACTTGTTAAAATAATCTTATTGTTATTATAAATGAATTTTCATTTGTATATATAGTTTTTAGATAAAGCCTATATATATATATATATATATATATATATATATATATATATAAAGAAAATGTTTAAACTTTCGTAAAATCATGTTATTCCCATAGGAATTACTCAATAAGTTTAGGAACCGTTAATAAATTAAAGTGGAAATTTTTAATAGTCTTTACAAAGATTGGGAGATATTTTCTCATCGAATGTAACGTTTTTGAGTTTGTTTTTGAAGCATTCTTTGTCATTATACTGCCTAGGCTTTTAACCAATTCGCCATCCCATTTATACATACTATTATTTTTCGGTTCATTTTCTACCAAAAATAATCATTTATGATTAGAGGGGTTGATAAGAGAAACTAAATAGTATCTGTCTTTTTAAACCCCGATTTTAGGGTCAATTATTCCACCGAATAGTTAAAGACTGATTAATTATGAAATTCATAGATTTATATGAATCTCTCAAACTTTATTATGAATAGATTAAGTTAAGTTGAATTTCGTATTAATAGAACCATAAAAAATGAATAAGTAATTACTTTAGGGATAGTATTTATGAACTTATTATTCAATATATATACATTATTATATATTTACTAAAGAATTATATATAGGATCAAATGTTTTGATTTAAATAAAAAATTATCTTGTCTGTTCCGCTCATTTCGTTTTAAATTAGTTAACACTTATTTGACAGACCTAAGCTTTTCTTGATTAGAAATTGACTCGATTGAGACATTCTAAAGTCAAATCAGAATAAAATATACGGAACAAACTTTAATAGAGTTGAGGTGATACTTTTATAGTGGCGTAGCGAGGGGGGAGCAAGGGGGGGTCATCATGCCCCGGGCGCTACTCACAATGGGGCGCCAAATGGTCCGCAAAACAAAAAATTGCTGGATAATTTCTATTTTTATTATAATTGATTTCTGGAAAATATATTTTAAATTTAGTGCCAGTGCAATATAATAATTTTGTATATTTTACATATAATATTATTATTATATGGTTTTCGAATGGGAGGGTTGGGGGGGGTGCGCTAAAAAGATATTGTGCCCCGGGCGCGAGTTAAGCTCGCTACGCCACTGCTTTTATAAAAATCTTTATTGAGAGAAAATGTTTAAATTTTTTTTAATCATTCAAATTTTTTTATATTTTTCATATAATGATGGTGTAAACAAATGTATATAGAATTTAATTAATTTAAAATTGGTTTGATATAATGACTGATCTAAAAAAAGAAAATGCTATTGCATTTTAATGTATTGGTTGCCCGTTTTAATTATTTTTAGAACCAAAGACTCTGTTTCAGGCCAATTTGTAATTGTATTCTTATTTTAAAAGAATTTAAAATTTTTTTCAAACAGAAGAAAAGAAAATTTATTAAATTTGAAATTTGGCGGTTCCCCAGACATCATGTGACTAGTCGTTGTTGTCGAACAGTCAACTTCCTTATTGTAAAGGCCTTATTGCGAGTCTCGAAAAACCAACAAGCATTTTAATCTATTTCATTTGAAAGGTTCCAGTAAATTAATTAAAGGCAAAAAATTAATTATTTTTTAACACAATGATTAGGCTACTAATTTAATTATCTATCGAATTTTTTAAAATATCTTTTATTTATTGTGATTAATCTAAAAATTTTTTTTCGAAAATCAAAAAAAGGGCTTCTATAAGTTGAAGATATTTTAAATATCTTTAATTAAAAAAAAAATTCAGGTTGATAGCTTCAAAATTTCGGCGGCTGGAACCTCTCAAAATCAGCATCTCGAGACGCGCACTTTTACCGCCTTTAGTCTTGTAAATTCAGTGCATCTTGTTGTCTGTGAATTAATTTATCAGTTGTTTTATTATTTTATGTTTTACTTTTGACTAAATAACCATTTATTAATACTATAATAAGTGCCAAAAAAACGAAAACACTAATATTATACACCTAAAGAAGAAAGAAACTCGGTCGAAATAGGTTACATTTCTCTTGGTTTAGTTTGGTAAGTTTATCATCATTAATATAAATTTTCTAGTATTATCTAGATTAAAATCAGTCATTATTTCAAATGAATTTAAAGTTAAATAATTTTCGAGTTCTATATATTAGAATAAGATATTCAATTAACACCTCGTTTCGGACTTGACAAGTCATAGATTTATTTAACTATTTTATGACTTTATTTTGTGCTGTTCATTAGATATTAATATCATATTCACATATATAGATTTCAAAAAACCATAATTAATTACGCGACCCCTGATAAGGATTTAATTTCTTAGAGGAGAGTGTTAGAACAAAATGTCTGTTCTCTTCTTGATGCTATATCAAGCCGCTGACAAGTGAGATATGTTTCTTTAAAGATTCCCTCTGTAGAGAAATACAATGTCAACTGCTAATTTTGTTGGTGCTGGTCGAGGGTCCGGTGGCCTCTACTCCAGATAGGCTGGAAATCCTGGGTTCGATTCCCGTAGGCCATGGGATGTTTGACCCACCAACAAAAAAACATATTCACAAAATTGTTAAATGAATTTAAAATATTTTATTTATGCATTTTTTTTGTACCATCATTAAATCAAAAGGTTTAAGACAAAATTTTAAAGATAAATAACAAAGAAGAGCAGAAAATTTCATAGTATTTTGCATATTAGTGGAATTATGTAATAAATATAACCTGGTGACTTCTATTAGATGATTCCATCACAAAATCTCCCCGTTTATGAACATATTATTCAGATCTTTATGAAATTTCATTTATTTATTAAAACAATTTTGTCAGATTCTACTAATAAATGAAATAAACTTTCTTTTAGTTGCTTCTGTGACAAAATTTGATGATGTGTCTAAAGCTTAAATATGAAATTTTCTAAACATTTTCTTTATACATCACCACAGACAAACATCTTGAGCATGAATCAAAACTTTGTGACATGGGTTTCTAATAAATGAAATATATTTTAGTTGTAACTTTGTTCACTCATGGATCCACTCAAATTTCAGGGTATATTAAATATTTCAAACATATTGTAGATGTCGATTTATGATTATTTAATTATTTAAAAGAGATAGGGACGAATTATTTTCTTCTTATATATGCCTAAATATTCAAAAAAATAGAATATAAAATAAATATACAAATGAAATTAATCAAAATAAAAATGAAAAATAAACAAATTTATTCAGTCTTCTGATTTTAACTTTCTATTACCTAATTGTTGACAATTTAAAACATATGTTTATACCAAGTTGAATGAATTGTCAACATTATATGTAAATACCAAGCATTTATTTATAGACTATCTCTGAGCATAAAAAAACAAACAAAAGACTGATAATAGAGCACTAATAAATGCACCGAAACATCTCCGCAAAATTGTAGCATCAGTGGCATCATTTCAACTTTTTCTTGGGGCGGGGCAAATTTTTTTCTTGTGGGGGGGGGGCAAACTTTTTTTTTATTAAAATTTACTTACAAATAGGTAGTCAAATTTGGCCAAAAGATATTTAATTTAATTAATTGTTTAATTTTGTACAGTTTATATACTCGTCGATATATTTTGAAATATTTTATTTAGAATAATATAGAATTTTATTAAAATCGGAGCCCTTGGGGGAGGGGGGACAAATGCCCCTGCCCCCTACCCTTCCCCAAACTGTGTAGCATTCAGAATAATTTATTTTGGGCTACCTCTGCCCTTTCCCTCAAAGTTATCATCAGAGCCACGACTTCTTAATTTTATAATTAAATAGAACTTGGTGTAGACATGCAGCTTAATTCAATCAAGTTTCTTTTCATCCCCATTGTATAGTCATTTGCAACCATTCGGAATACATATTCTAAAATTCATTATATTTAAAACATAAACATTCAATTATTCCATATAAGAAAAAAATAACCCTATATTTTGTCTTCCCACAATTTTTTTTTCATCCACTAACAAACAAATATTGCCCAATAAATATGTGATAGATCTTACTTTAGATACTTATATACCGGTATATATATATTTTTGTCATCTTTTCCTTTCTATGACATATTATTATATTATATAGAGATTACTTGAGTTAAGTTGCTAGAATATTAATCATTATAATATAATAATAAATAATTGTAAAAAAAATACAGATCATCTTTGAAAAAAAAAAAAATTTCTTAGGTCAACCAATTTTTTTAAATAAAAAAAAAAAAAAAACAAAAACATTTTCGAGCACTGTTCTATATTTTATAGAGAATTTTTTTATATGAATATTAAATAATATTTCTTTTAATTGTAACAAAACGCTATGTCTATAAAATAACAAATCTTTTTTTTTTCTTTTGTTAATTATTATTATTTCACCAAATATATAGTTGAGAAATAAAATGATTGTTTCCCCATAATGATGGTTTATTTTCAATCCAAGAGTTTCATGTTAAATATAAATCTCTTTAAAATGTTGTTTATATTATTATTATTATTTATTATTCAATAGGAAGTAAATTATAGAATTCTGGTTGGCTAATTATTAATGAAGCATGTCATTTGGTATTTTCAAATAATATAAAATATATTTAATATTTTATAAATAAATATTGTATTATTAGGATATTATTAAATAGGAAAATGAATTATTAAATATATGTTTAAGCATTAAAATTTAAAAAAATTTGGCTGTGAATGTAAATATTTAGAGTATTCAAAATTTGGGTCATAATATTATAATTTTAATTGCTCTGATTGCCATAATTTTAAAATGACTTGAATTATTACAGAAAAAATTTTTTATTTCATTGTTATCTGTCAAATTCCACATTTACATTATCTTCTAGAATTTGAATCTTTCTTCTAGAAACTTCTAATTATTTATTTTTGTATAAATATAATAAATGACCAAATAGGTATTATTAAAAACTTATAAAACTGAATTTTCTTTCAGAAACCCGTTATTTTTAAAATATGTAATAGTAGGCTTTTATAATAAAATAATATTCATGTTCGATAGTTAGATTTCCAAGAGTAATCCTGTACATTTTTCTTCCTTATATTTTTATTTTAAACCTTTTAACTAGCAGAATCCAAAATTAGTACCCCTTTCAAATGATACAATTGAATGTGATTATGGTTTATTAGTTGACTATTTTATTTATATACAATTATTTCTTTTAGAACCAAATATAATAAAATAATTTTCATGGTACATATGTAGTTATTGGGGTTTATGAAATTCATTACTAGATGTACACTTATTTATTTATTTTTGGGCATCTCAGGATTTGTTGCCCCCAACATTGGCGTAACCAGGTTTTGTTCACCCACCGCGGGGGTGAGGTATAATTTTTAAGGTTTTTTTTCTGCATGGCATTAAGTACAAACTTTCGGGGCTTTTATTGCTTTATTGTTAATAATATTTAAAACAAAGCAAACATTTTTTTAAATTAAAATAGAGTATTGAAGACTATTTTTTCTCTTTTCTGGAGGGTTTAACCCCCAAAATCCTCCCCCTCCCCTGAATCCACCACTGGTGTACAATTATTTATTCAGGTTTTAGAAATAAAGGAGATGGAAACTATTAGGATTTATTATTAGTTCCTAGGATCATGAGCGTAGCCAGACATCTTGTTAAGGGGGTATGTAATTAATATATACATAGATTATTATTTATAATTATTTTCCTTTCATTTAAAAAAAAAATTCACAATGGGAAAAATATATATTTGTTTATAATAGACAAAATATTTTCAGGACAAGACAGGGGGGCATTGGTTCCCCAGCCCCCCGCTGGCTACGCCCGTGCCTAGAATACAAAGTGATAAAAATTTTATTGAATTTAAATTTTACTAATTAATATTTTTTTTTTTTATTTATTTGTTTTTATCTTATTTAATTATTAAAATAATTATTATTTAATCTTTTTAAAAATTAGGTAATGAAATTTATTTAATTTAAAAAAAAATTGATTGTTATTTTTTAAATAATAATGGATCCTTTAAAACAATGAATTTTCAAATCTAGCGCATCTTAACCGCTTCTATTTCCCCTAAGGCTTGGTCATGTATTATCATTAAATTGAATAAATCTGTATGAATCATTGATAATAAAGTTATTTATTATGAATTTTATTTAAAAATAAAGATTTTAACAACTGAATATATCAAATTTTTTTATAAAATTATTACTGAACTTTTTTGTTGCAGTTGGCACAACCGCTTGGCTCTGGAGGGGGGATTTGGGCTCCGAGCAACGAGCGGCGTTCTCAGTCTCTCATTCGGCTGTTTAATTTTCACCTGAAAACATCTCGTGCCGTTATTTGTTCATTATTCACTCGATCATAGGTACATTTTGTTTATTCTTTCACTTAAAATCTATATGTTGAATTTTTTTAAATATAAATTGATGTTTATTTGTTGTGAGTTAATTTAAAATAACGGTTTTTTTTGTAAAATTCACACTTCCACCTCCATTGTGGAAGAAAGCCTTATATATATATGTATATATATATTTTGAATTTAATTCATAATTTTTTTCTTCTTAGGATATTGAAATTAAAATCATCATCAGAGAGTGAAGAGGACGTTTTTTTTCCGGTGAACTAAATTGGTGAGTTTTAGCATCATTTATTTTATTCATATCAAATAAACTTTAGTGGTGATTATATTTATATCTAAAGCACGCTTTGTGAGGAAAAAGGTGCCCTCTAGAGGCAAGATACTTTTATTTTTGGAAATGGCCGGTCCCCCTTCCGACATTGTTGATGATGGTCTCTATTTGCGAGGGGCTTCCTTCTTGTCCAGATGTGAAGGAAGGAAACATGAGTCATCGCCGTCGCTTTTGGGGTGTGGCCGCCCTCCCTATTCGTCTGGCTTACTCCCCTAGATGACGAGAGGGCTCATTCTTCCCTTTTTTTCTTTTTTTTTTTTTTTTTTTTTTCAAGAGTGGGGGGGGACAGTGTCCCCCTCTTGTAAAGATTCGCGCCATTCCTCCACCTTGCATTCGACCTTCATCTTAAAAAAAAAAAAAAAAAAAAAAATTACTATCAAATAACCAAACCAACACCCCCTAGATGATGAAATTTGGCAACATTGTGAATTGTAAATATATATCAGGGGACCCTGAAATTTTGTATTTTTGAAGGGCGCGGCGCCGCCAAGTCTGTCTCTCTCTAACGCCCTTCGGGGCCGACCGCCGACCTTCATCCTCCCCTTTCTCTCTTTCATTTGCATTTTTTATTAAATTAAACTTTTTAAAAACTCACCCCCATTTTTATATATATATATCTTTATGTAAAAAAAAATTGTGTTTATTTGGAAGATGTTTTAAGTCCATATAAATGCAAATTTTTTATCCAAAATATTTTATTAATTTCGGTTTCGGATCTAAGCAATCATCAGTAGTTATTACAATAAAGAACAATTTAACAGCATTTTCAAAACTATATTCACTAATTTATTTTGTTTTATTTATTATTAATATCTAACTTCTCTCTTAAACCGTTAATTTTCTTATTCTCCTTTGAGTTTGAAAAACGCTGATCTAACAGATAGTTATCCAATCAAGGCCAGCCAGCTGTCCCTCTTTCATTACTGACTCTGATGATTGCTTAGAACTGGAGCCGAAACTTTAATCATTGAATAAACTTAAAAAAAAAAAAAAAAAAAATGAAGCCAAATATACGAAAATAAACCTTTCTTTCCTGTTGATTTATTAAAAAATTATTCCTTTTATAAAAAAGATTCCATTGAAAGAAATGTCATCTAACCATTTATTCTTCTTAGTATTCTTAATAAAATATAAAAATTCTAGAAATATTTCCTAAACCAACAAACAACATCAAAAACACAATACAATCAAACAAGTAAAATACAAACAACCCCTAACAAACTCTCTGAATCCTTTTGTAATTCATATATTTTTTATTTCGTAACTTTACTTTGTTAGGACTATAAAAACATATATCTTTTTTTATATACGTTAATGATATACAAATTTAAAGACATCTTTCTTGTAGCATAACGAGAGGGGCAAATAAAATTTTCATTTCTTTTTTAATTCGAATTTTTTGACTATGACAAGGCATTCCTGAATAAGCCATAATAATTTTGTAAATAGCAAAATGACCCAGGGGAGTGACTCATAGCCCCTATCTTATATTGGACTCCCTAAAAAATTTATTTAGACACCATTATGAAATCACACGACTCACTGCTTACCCAAAAGTTTCAGTAAGCGAAACTTTTTGAGTGTTTCAGAGAATATTTCTAAAAGAAACCCTAATTAATAGGAATGAAAATTACCTAAAAATCAACAAACTTTTTAATCATGAATTAAGCTTTTTAATTAAGAAATTGAATATATTTTATATTTAAGGGAAGAATTAATTAAATGAAATACCAAGAAAGTTTATTTTTAGTCTTCAATTTGAATATATTCTCTGAATATATATTTATATAAATTATTTTTATTTAATTTCAACTCATTAAATAAAAGAAAATTTAATTAGTAATTTAATATTGCTTATTATTTGTCATTTTAAGATTCTCTATATAAAAGAGCTGTTTACTTTGACATAAAAGAGTTGAAAATTTCACATCAATTAAAAAAAGAAACAAAAAGAATTCTCATATTGTTCATCAAACTTAATTATTTTAAGATATTTTTTTTCTCATCTATTTTCAGTGTTACGAGATGAGAAAAAAAAAAATCATAAATATTTTTTTTTTTTTTTTCACCGTCAATTTAACTTTTTGTTAGAGGGATGTAAAGTACTCTCCTAATTTCGCAAACTTTTATTAAAAGATTTTTCATATAAAACTTTTCGAAGCCTTGGGTGAAGGAGGGGGAAGGGCTCTTGGGAGCTGGTGCTCTTTCAGAGATCACGAAATTCAAAAAGAGAATACAATTTCTTGATTTTTTTTGATTGTGACCTAAAATTCGATTCTGCTAACTTCTTTCTTAAAAAAGTAGACAGGATTTTTTTTTTAGAGAGAAGAAAAAAACTACATTCTAGAAAAGTGAAACTTCTACACATAATTCACATCCATGTTCAAATAATTTTCTATGAACTTTTGATATATTAAGTGGTTTTTGAGGTATAAATGTGTTGAGTCTCGCCTTTTTCTTGTTAGGGACGACTTCAAAAAATTTGCTAGTGAGTTTTGTAAGGGGTTTGATAATCATGAACTTGCTTTATCATATGTAAAAAAGTTTCACTTTAAAAGAAGAAGCGTGACCCCCATCTGTCAAAAAATTTGTTCGAACCCCCCCCCCCCCCCCCCATTAGCTCTTATTCATCACTCAAAAACAGCAGCAACAATAAATGGCCTCATCTTATTAATTGATTGTTAAAATATTGTTTACTTTATTCCTGAATATACCGGTATAACAGACCATCTTTGGTATATGTATTGAGACCAACGCACAGGATTTAGGCAACCCAAATGGCACACGCCTATATGGGGCAGTCTTACGAATAAGGGGATACTTTTTCTTTTGATATAACTTGAAAATAGCATATTAAATAAAAAAATATCGACATGAATCCAATACTTTCTATCTATATTTTTCATATATAGGGTAAGAGAAAGTAAAAATTATGGAATTTTATGAAAAAGGGTCTGTTTTGACAAGTTTCTGCCCAATATAGACGTGTGCCATTTGGGTTGCCTAAATCCTGTGCGTTAGTCTCAATACATTTGCCAATGATGGTACATTGCCTTTGTTGTTAGACGTTAAATTAGACATATTTAATCACTTTGTTGTTATATTTTTTTTTTCTTACTAATAATAAGGTTTTTTTTTTTTAAATTTATTTTGGAACTCTTCTCTCGGTCCTCTTTTTTTGAAACTACTGGTTTAGATCAGGGATCGGAAACCTTATTTTTTACGGCCGTTGGGGCTTTTTCAAAATAAAATATTTTTAAGCCTACCTCACAGTCAGATGTTTTGTAATGTAGTATGTAGTTTAAATAGTTTTTTTTTTTTTTTAAATCAGAAATATAAAAATTTAGAAACTATAATAATATTAACGGAGAACATGAAGCTAACAATTCTTAAAAAAGAAAATAAAACTGTCAGTTGTATTTCTTAGTGGGCCACGCATTGCCGACCCCTTGACTAGATCATAGATCTGCAACTCTTTAAAATTCTACTCTCTTATTTTCAATAAAAAAAATTGAATATATTATAAAAATAATAATGGGTAAAATTTACAAAAAAAAAATTGTTTTCTCTCAACAAAAAAAGTTATTTGCAAGGCAACGCTCTTAAGAAAAATCTTAACTTAAAAACCATTTTACTTTACTTTTTATATAAAATTTCTTTCTTGCTTGTTAGATGGCGTGCAGTTTTTTAAGATCCTTCTCTAATCCAGGGGCCGGCAACCTGCGGCTCCCTTTTGCGCGACTCGCCAAAGCACCAATAATAAAATTTTTCTATATTTATTTTTAATAATATTTATTTTCGTAGGCCTATATAATATAAAAGCACTGTGCGGGCCGCATAAAAAATTTTATTTTGAAAATGGCCCGCCGTCCGAAAAAGGTTGCCGAACCCTGCTCTAGTCAATGAAATTTTAATTTCATTATAAGCGAGATGTTGTGTTTATTGGGCCGGGGATATTTGAGCATTGATTGAAAAATTTCCATCCTTTTCAAACAAGTTAAAATTTCTTTAGTTAAAACTTTCCTTTACTTATTGATTAAGAAAGATTTTTTATTTAAGAAATTCCCTGGTAAAATTTCTCATAATTTAAGATTTTTTCTTTATTGTGGATTTGTTCAAATCATGCATAATTAATGTTTTTCTAAATTTTAAATAATAATTTTTTTTCTCTATATTTCAGTCACAGTTCAGATCCCATTTAACTTATTCCAAAAATTTAAATATACTTATTTGTTGGTGTAATTTTTTATATTCTCAATTTTTTTTTTGTAATTTTTTTCTGGCTTGAGGTAGATTTTCACCAGCCCCACCTTCTCGACGGCTCATTCATGAAATATTTTTTTTCCTCATTTATGTTTATACTCATTTCTATTTTAAACAAATTTTTAAATAACAATGAAAAATTTATTTTAATTTCATAAACAACTCTTTTCTCTAAGGAAAATATTTTTTTTTTTAATACATAAAATAAAAGAAAAGGTATTTCCCATTTTTATTTTTACATAAATATTGATAATATTCAAAAATTAATTTTTTTTAAATAAAAAGACGATTTAGAAGAATTTATTTAATAAAAAAAATTATTATCACTAATATTATTTTTTTAAAAGGTAAAAGATATATTAGTATATGCATTATGAAAGTGTCTTCGTAGATAATTTTTAATCATGATAATTAAATAATTATAATTCCCTATTCTTAATCAGGATTTCTTATAAAATTTAAGTGATTCATTTGGAATTGTTCATTTTTTTTTTTATAGAAAAGATAACTTTTTTTTTACTTTGTTATTTTAACCAACTACAAACATTTTTGTTTGCATAGGAAACAAAAAGCAACAATTTTTAATTTTTTTTTTATTAAACATAAATAAGATAAGAAATTCAAACTTTATTTTAGATAATAGGCTTATAAAATTTAAAAGAAAAATATTATTTTTTTTTTCAAAAATTCTTGATTTTTTAAAAAATATAAACTCACTTTCAATTTTCGCCTGTCTGTCCTTCTTTCTAAATCAAATAATAAAATATAGAGATCATAACGGGATTAGTACAGTCGACGCCAGCAGTGCCTAATGTATCGACATTAGAGCCTTGAGCTTAGGCAACCAAAATGTGTTAGCCGTCTGAATTGTTGTCTTAAAAGTAACTTTTCCACTTCATTTGCATTATAAAAAGATCTTTTTTTTCTGGTTTGGTTGACTAAGCTCAATCCATCCTCGTGCACATCAGGCATTTGTGGAGCCGACTGTACCAAATGAAATGACAACTAAATATATCTCGACACAAAAAAATCTGGTGTGACAAGGACAGTACATAACTTTCTCTTGCAGGAGTATGAGAAAGTTGTGTTCTGTGCGATCAGTCACACCAGATTTTTTATTCATCATTTATCACCCCTAAATAAAAAACAAACTGAATTTTTAATAATAATTTCACAATTTTCACACCTCAACCATTTTATCATTTTTTTTTCGAATTTACTAAATAAACAAAAAATTTTTGAAAAAAAAAAAACAACTTTTATCATACAATTATTATTATTATAATACCTTGGCAGCAGTCATGTTGTGTATATAGATGAAAAAAATTTTTTTAGGAATCTCTTTGTTTAAAGAAAACGTGTTGAAAAAGATATCTGTTAGAGTGAGTTTGTCTCTCTTTCTCTCTCTGTAAACATGGGTTTCACAAAAACCATTTCAAACAAAATAACACTTCACTTAAATTATAAACATAATACATTTTCTGACTAGGAACAAAATTCATATTACATTAAAATAGATTAAATAAACTGATGTGACCAACAACCGAGTTATACATTTAAAACTAAGTCTAAAACTATAATTAATTAGTATTACTAGGATATTTATTTACAACTTTTTTTTTTTTAATTTTTTTTCTCTAAATTGTTTAAAGATATTGACCAAAAGTTGATGTGATTTTAATTAATTGGTATAGTAACAGGCCTAGTAGTTAGAATTCTTTTTTCGGGAGAGGCTATTATAATTTTGTACCGTTCACTCCACAATGCTTGGTGTGCTCTAGAGTGGAGCCTTGAGCTTAGGCAACCAAAATACATAGCCTTCAAAAGTGTCGTTGTCTTAAAAGTAGCTTTTCCACTTATTAATATAATTTTTACTTTCTCTTACCTCTATATATGTTAATATATAGAGAGATAAAGTATTAGATTCATGTCAAAAATTCGATGCCTAGATTTTGATGGATATACACGTTTTGAGGTCCCCTGAATCCAAAAAAGTGTTTTCTGTCTGTCAACAAAATATCTCAAGAACGAAAAGGCTAGGAGATTGAAATTTTATATTTAAGTTAGGTACCCCCTGCGACATAACGCTTTTGAACAAAATCGGCTAAAGAGTACTAGTACTTTACTGATGTACTTTTTTAGTTTTTTTTTGATTTTCTCAAAATTCGCACTAATGATTTTGATTAAAATCGGATTTTTGAAAATCCTGATTTATAAAATTTTTTTTATTGAAAATGAACTTTAATTTTTCATTTTTAATCAAACATACTGCTGGTGTGTCCCAATTTATTTTTTTTACAAATAATCTATGTTTAAAATTTCTTAGATTGAAATTACTAAAAAAAAAAAAAATTGTAAAATAAATTCACCAGGTGGGTTAGACAAAAAAAAAATGCAAAGTAATATGCAAAAGCTTTTTACTAAAGTTTACTTAGATAAATTGCAATAATTTCGCAAGACATTCACCTCAATATCATATATACGTATCTCACTCTGGGATAATAAAACTAATTAAAATAATTTATAGATAAAAATAATAATAAATGGCTGAGAAAAAAAAAAAAATACATTTGAATCGGTAGACACCGTTAAATGAAAGAAATTATATTAGTTATATCTAAAAAAAAAAATTAAAAAATAAAAATGTTATTAATTTTTTTGAAATACGTACTATACTTTTATATAATTATTATATTAATATAAACTTTTGGATTTTATAAAAATATGATATAATTTCGTAAACTTCACCTTTATCCAACCGTTCATTAACGATATCGAAGTACAGTCGGACTCTCAAATGCCTGATGTGTTCTTGAGTGGAGCCTTGAGCTTAGGCAACCAAAATGATTAGCCATCGAATACTTAAAAGTAGCATTTCCTCTTCAATTGCAATAAAAAATGATTGCTTATTAAATTTTGATTAAATTTGAAACTAGACTCTGCATCAAATTTAATGATTTATTTATTTTTAAAATATTTGTTTGGTTGCCTAAGCTCAAGGCTCCACTTTCGAGCACATCAGGCACTTGTAGTGCCGACTCTACAACGAGAATCAAAGTTAAACTTCATCACTTTAAAATGAAATACAGTAGGAAACGCATGGTTGAACTTGAACGTTGCCACTTATTGTACTTCATTTATAAATATAAATATTTAAATTAGTTTGTTGAAAATAAGAGGCCTGTATAATTTAAATATATAGATAACGTCCGTGGAGGAGATTAATCAGTTTTTATTGAATTTATAAAAAAAAAACCTTTGTTTTGCTCATCCATAATACTCTAATTAAAATTTGTTTAAATTTTAAATATAATCAAACTTAAGGTCAATATCGCTTTATTATTTTTATTTTTATTTTCTCATACCTATATTTGTAATATATAGTGAGAAAGTATTGCGATCATGCCAAAAAATTCGATGTCGAGATTTTGATGGATACGTACGTTTTAGGTGTCCTGAGTCCATAAAGTGGTTCCAGCAAAATGGTCTGTCTGTGTCTCTGTGTGTAAGCATGAAAGAAATAAGCTACGAGATTGAAATTTTCTATTTAAGTAAGTTACCCTCCCGGACAGTTGAAATAGGCTTTTAAACAAAATCGGCCAAAAATTATTAGTATTTTATTGATGTACTTTTTTTTTAGTTTTTTCGATTTTATCCAAATTGGGTCTAACAATTTTGATTAAAATTCATAAATCAATTATTTTTTAGATCCTCTTTAAAATGTATATTCTCATTTTGCCCTGAAAATTGTTTTAAGTACACTTTACTGATGTAGTATTTCAAATTTTTCCAATTCATCTTTCGACTCTTCCTTCCATTGAGCCAATGTTAAATCCCTATGGGGATTTGCATGTTAATTTCGATTCAAAAGGGGTCCCCTTTGGAATTCTTTACACAATTAAAAAAAATTTTTTTCCAATTCTTATGAAATTTTGTATTTCTTTAGGATTTTCTATAGTGTATAAAATATCCAAAAATGATATTAAAATTTTGAAAAATAACCATAGTTTATTTCAAGCAGTCAACATTTAAAATACACAGAGCCTATGGAAATTTTGAATCATTTGACTTTTTACTTTTTTTTTACTTATGAACTGCAAGTGATCAAGTTAACTAAGGTGCTATGGGAAACTAAATATATATATCGACACAAAAAAATCTGGTGTTACAGCACGGTGCACAACTTTCTATTATCGAAGTTAAGGGAAAGTTGTGTGCTGTGCGTTAAGTCACACCAGATTTTTATATTAGTAAATATGAAAGTATTTGGACATTTTTTCGGCATGTTTTTCTTTTCAAGTGTTAGGCTACATCTCAATTAATTAAAAAACTCATATTTAAAAGGGATGTAAAACACCCCTTGGGGGTTGCAAATTTATTTTTCAATTATTTCTTACTAAAGAGAAAATAAATTAAATCTCAAATTTTATAAAAATAAAATTAATAAATGTAGCCTTTTTTTTTAAATATATTTCCGCTTTTTAGCACACAATTTTTATTTCTTACCTCAATAGGTACAGAAACAATAATTTTTTTTTTCAATTCCATAGGTCAATTGAATTAGCAGATAAAATTTGATTTTGTTTGTATAATATAATATAATAAGAGAAAATAAAAAAAACTCATGTTTCACATTTAATTTATTTTTTCCTTTGTTAGGTCATGGATTGACAGACGATAGCAAATTTCAAAATAGCAGCTTTTATTAAATATGGAAAACATGTCTTACTGTCTGTTAATATTTTCTTAAGATGAAGTTGTACAAAATCCCCTTTTATTGATAGAATCACTTTTGACAAAGAAAAACTTTATTTTGCTTCTCTCTTCAGGACAAAAAAATAAAATAATCAAATTTTACGCGAAATATATAATCAAATATTCATAAACACACAATTTATAACAGCAATTAAGGTTATAATTAATTATTGACTGCATGATTAGTACAAAATGTCCTTTATTAACCAAAATAATTTATATTGCTTTTGTTTGTAAATAACGAAATCAATAATAGATATATAATATTATGACTTATTACTTTCTTTTACCTATATATGTTAATATAGAGACAAAGTATTGGATTCATGTCAAAAATTCGATGTCAGGATTTTGATGTAAATACATTTTGAGGGCTTTTGGGTCTAAATAAGTGGGTCTCACAAAATGGTTTAAATTTAATATTTAAATTAGATATCTTCCTGAGGCGCGAAAATAAACTTTTAAATAAAATCGGCCAAAGATTACTAGTACTTTACTGATGTACTTTTTTAGTTTTTTTTTCAATTTTCTCAAAATTCGCTTTAACGATTTTGATTAAGATTTATTAATCAATTAATTTTTAGATGCTCTTTCAAATGTATATTCTCATTTTGCTTTCAAAATTTTTTGAAGCAATCTTTACTTTTGTAAAGAGAAAGATAGGAGAAATAGTCGCCATGTTAACAAAATATAAATATTTTTCCATGTTTATAATTTTTACATTTTGAATTCTAATATATTGGTGGAAACTAAATATATAATTTGATATAACAAGCACGAAAACACAACTTTCAAATAACGAAGGAAATAGAAAGTTTTGTTCTGTGCGACCACTCACACCAGATTTTATAGTTTTTTTTTTTTTATAATTTCGATCGAATAAATAGATTTACTTATATATTTTTAAGAAATTTTTTTTGTTGAGATTTCAGGAGAATTTTGTTCTTCAACTGAAGATGATCCTGACCGGGTTCCAAACGTTAGCATGGTGGGAAGCAAATAATTCAAAAAATATAGAGTCGCTGATCAAAAAATGTATTAATTACTAGTATGTGAAATTATTTTACTAAATAAAAAATTGAACATGTAATAGTTTGGTTATTTATAAGTTATTTTAATTCTAAGCACTTTTCCAACACTAATAGTAAAAATAGTAGCATCAGATACTTTTTTGTTGAGTGTCAATTGACTCTAAATAATTGAAAATTAAGCAATCAAATTTTAGAAGATAATTGTATTATAAATAGTGAAACAAAGTATGCCTATTCAAAGACGTAGTCAGGGGGAGGGAGAAATAAAAAACATACAAAATTCAAGTTATTATAGCTCGAGGTTTATTTGGATAAAAGATAAGAAGATCAAATAACCCAGGTATAATAACTTGAATTTTATGTTTTTTATTTTATTTTCCCTCTAACTACGTCTTTGATTATAATCAAAATTATTAAATAGGCATAATTTTTTTTCACTATTTATTATACATTTCTCGTCTAAATTTTGGTTGCCTAATTTCAATTATTTAGTTCACACTCAACAAAAAGTATCTGATCCCATTTTACTATTACTATTGCTTAGAATTAAAATAACTTATAAATATCTAAACTATTACTTTGTCTTATTTGGGGAATTTTTAATTATAGACCACATTTTGTTATTAATTATTTATTAAAAATATAAATACTGTACAACGTTTCGACTGCTTATTCTGCAGTTGTTATCAAGTACTGTGCACTTGATCCAACTCAAGTGAACTATTACTTTTTCTATTTTTGATTTAGTAAATTTCATATCACATACTAGTAATTAATACATTATAAATTTTTAATATACACTCAAAAAATCAATACTAACAAATTAAAATTTCAGTAGAGTTCGTCGTACAGAATTCTTTCTTTGTTTCTTTTTCGTCATCATATATCAATAATTCTATTATCATTACCATTTCTCATTTGCAAAAAAAAACCTATTCTTTGACAAATATTTCGGGTTTGTTAAATAATAATAGTTAAATCATATTTTATTCAGAAGTCGATGTTTATTTATACATATTATATATATACATTTACCTTTCATTTTTTACTGGTCCACGGTCAAATAAATTACCTAGCATATTTCCGGTGGACAATTGATAATTGAGTCACATTGTGAGATGATATAAAATTTCGTAAACAATTTATATCTCGAATTCAAAAAATAATACTATTTCAAATGGTCTCTTACCTTCCGTAATTGGAAATATTGTTCTGTGCTTATCACACCAGATTTTTTTGTGACGAGATATATTTAGTTTCCGCTGATATATTAGAATTCAAGATATAAAATTTATAGACATGGGAAAATATTTATATTTTGTTACGATGGCAACCATTTCTCCTATATTTCCTATGAAGTACAAGAGTAAAGTGTACTTCAAAAGTGTTTCAAGGGCAAAATGAGAATATACATTTTAAAGAGCATCTAAAAAATAATTGATTTATGAATTTTAATCAAAATCGTTAGAGCGATTTTGAGAAAATCGAAAAAAAAATCATTGTGTGGTTTTATGAAACCATGGTGCAAGTGAAACTTTTTAACGGATCGTAGGCGTTTAACTGAAAATTTTCAGAAAATTATTGGTATTAAAATCGCGTTTTTAATCTTAACTTAATAATTGGAAAATGGGAATGATAATGGAAATCATTAGAGGCATGTTAAAAACTGAGAACAATATTTATTTAGTAATTGGAGATTTGAATCATTTTAAATTATTTTAAAAATTATATTTTATCAATTTAAAAATTGAATAATTAAATCTCACAATTATTTTTTATAATTGGTCATATATATTAAATTTCAACTTTCCTATTTTTGTAGTCATGGCTTATAGCGTCACGGCCTTTGGCTTGTAACGCGACATGCTGATGGAGAAGAGCGAAAAAATCTGAGGCTATCAAATTAAAGTTTTACTTTAAAAACTGAAAAAGTACTAGTTCTTTTTGGCCGATTTTGTTCAAAAGCTTCGTTTTACGTGCCAGGGGGATGTATTATAGACTTAAATATAAAATTTTCACCTCCTAGCTCTTTTCGTTCTTGAGATATTTTGTTCACAGACCCATGTTGAGTAAACCACTTTTTTGTACTCAAAACGTATATCCATCAAAATCTCGACATTGAATTTTTGACATGAATCCAAATATATTCATATATAGGTAAGAGAAAGTAAATTTTTTTGATACGGATGATTGACTAATCGAATAATTATTTGATTCAACATGAGAGCGATAGTACTAGTATTATAGGCAATGATTATTTTACCAGAAGGCATATGTTCTAAGTTTGGCAAAAAAAAAAAAAAAAAGATGTAGACCCAAGAAGAGGACCGAAAGCAAAAGCTGGAGACTCTCCTCGGCCTGAGGCCTTATGCTATAGACTATCCTGAGAACATCAGGCCCCTAAGAAGTGAACAGCTGCTCCCGGGGCTCTCCCCTTCGTCTTTCCACTTACCTGGATGACGAGGGGCATCTGGCTACACTCACACATCGACACCTGGCCACACACCTACTCCACATATACCACCACACAAACACGCGTCCTGTTGTTGTTCACCTCTCTGCCTCGGCTGACTTGTTTTGCATTCTCAAATAAACAAATAAAAATTAGATTTCATATATATATATATATATATATATATCCAAAAGTAAACAGTGTCATATTTACAAAAGAGTCCCCTATAAAAATTTTTTATAATTATACTAAAATATTTCAGATAGGTAATATATCAAATCCTTAATGTATTTGATTCCATTTTTTTCAACAAATTTTTGTATAAAAAAAATTCCACTGAATTCTTTCATTATAAGTACATAAAATTAATTAAAAACACAAGGTGATATTTTGTTTTTATTTCAAATGAGGAGGGAGCTGCCCCTCCCTTGTCCCTCCTCCTGGATACCTCCATGAAGCTACACGATTTTTCAATAGATCAAATTAAAAAAAAAAAAAAAAAAATAGAATTGCAATTGTTTTTTTTCTGCGGTTTTAGAAAATATTTTTTAGAATATTCTATTCTAAAATAGGTAGTTTTTAGGTAAAATGAGATTTATATAGAGTAGAAACTAAAATATCTCCAAATATATACGTTTTTATTTTTTAAATAAATAAATCATGCTATGTATGATTTATAATAGCCTTTTTTGATCCCCAAACCTTATTTGCATACGTACATTTTTGTTTCGTTTATAACTCTAAGCTCTTCTTTCAAAAGAAATTAAGAAAAAGTACGAAAACAAATTAGTACTTGGTTCTAACAAAAAAATGAATGTGCCCATAGGCCTATAATATATCAATGCGAGTATTATATTCGAAATATTATTTAATGAATGAGTGTTAAATCGAAAGGAATTAGAAGATATTTAAAATAAGCGCAAACAACAAAAAAAAAAAAAAAAAAAAATGGATTGTTTTTTATGACGAGAGAAATATTTCTTGTTTTTGTGTAAATTTCTGTCAACATTACGAGAATAAGACAAAGAGTGTATTGTCTGTCAACAAAAAAAAAAAAAAAAAAAAAATGTACAATTTTTTAAATTAAACGAAAATCAAAGTAAACAATACAATGAGTGTTTAAAAAAAAAACGGCGAAAAAAAAAAATCAAATAACATTTTTCCCATATTTTTTGACAAGCGTTAATAACTTTTCTTTGATAAGAGAAATTAAAATCAATCCAAAATAAAAATAAAGTCAGTCGAATAAAATAAAATATTCTCTCTAATTGCTTTTACATATTATCCTTTGAAAAATATCGTCTCTCAGTTTTAAAAATTTTTTTTTTTTTAATTTCAATTAATCTAAAGCAATCGTTCTCAACCAGGGGTCTTCGGGAACTAAATTAATTTTCGCGAAATAGAGTTGTAAACTTATAATATATTAATAATATTTAACCTGGCGCATTTTAAATTTATTTTCAAATTCCGAACCTTGGGGTTACTGGTCAAAAAAAGGTTGGGAACTACCGGTCTAAAGGATATTAATTAATAGCAGGATCTCTCTCGCTTTTAGGTGAATTTTTATATACCTGTACATTTCTAATAAATATTTTTAAACAAAGAATTTGGGTAGAGATCAGTAGTTTTTATTTAACTTGCTTTATGTGACAATTTTCCTTTATTTTGGATAACATCTTGTAATGATTTTTACATTCCCTTACCAATATAAAAGTATTGGTTTCATGTCAAAAATTTGATATCGAAATTTTTAAGGAAATACATGTTTTGGGGTCTCCTGAGTCCAAAGTAGTCTGTGAACAAGAACGAAAAGAGCTTGGAGGTTGGAATCAAGGGCGGATACAAGGGGGAGGGGGTAAAGGGGGTAATTACCCCCCTGAGATTTGAAAAAATATTTTTTTGAAAAAAAATGTATTTTTAATGTAAAATTTTAAAAATTAATACTTAAAAATATGATTTGTATTTATATTCTGGCAAACAAGTACAGAATGCGCCTTTAAATTACCGAAATTAAGAAAAAAATGTGTGCTGTGCGACCAGTCACTCCAGATTACCCCCCCCCTCCCCGAGAAACACCTCTGGATCCGCCACTGGTTGGAATTTGATATTTAAATTAGGTATCTCACTGGGACATAACAAGAAACTTTTAAACAAAATCGGTCAAAAAGGACTAGTACTTTACTGATGTACACTTTTTAAGTTTTTTACGATTTTCTCAAAATTCGCTCCAACGATTTTGATTAAAATTCTTAGATCAATTATTTTTTTCGATAAATTCCTATGTAAGAGCGGACTACTTACTTACTTGTCTAATATTGAGCCATTCTTCTCTTTATCCCATTATCCCTTGAGACATGAGATATGAAATTACTACTAAATATTTAATACATTATTTTGTTAAACAAAACGTTCTCTTTACCTATACATATAAAGTATTACTATAGCATCGAATGGAAATACATTTTGTAGTTCCCTGAAATAAAAAGAAGTGGGGCTCGCTTTAGATACTCTTTGAAATATATCAGGGGCGCCGGAACGAATTTGAATCAGGGGGGGGGGCAACCTACTTTCAAAAAAAAAATTAAAAAAAAAAATAAATAAAGAAAATTAAAAATATTTATTTCCTTCATATAATATAAAACCAATCTACTATAGGTTATAGTCTAAAAAGTTTTGTTAAAATCACTAGCAAATTTTTAAAAATTTTAATTTAATAAAATTAAAAAAATTTTTTAATAAAATCACTAGTAAATTTTTTAAAATTTGCTTTTTTAGTATTTGAAGAAAATAAATATTTTTAATTTTCTTTATTTTTATTTTTTTCAAGGGATAAAGTCTCAAGTTTTCAAGTTATCTAAATTTTATTATTTTAATTTCATATAAAATGTTTTTATAAATTAGAAATCCAGGATCTATATAAAATATTTTGGAAAAAAATGAATTTCTTACTCTTTTAATTTTTTTTTTAATTTAAAAGATTTTATTTTTAAAAATAAATGAAACAAAAGATGACAAATTGCCCCCTTCTCCCCCCTCCTATAGGATGTTAGGGGGGAAGTACCCTTGACCCCCCCCACCCCCAGTTCCGGCGCCTATGTAATATATATTGTCATTCCCTTTCCTAAAAAAAAATTGTTTGAAACACTTGTTTACTCTTATACTTCAAAGAAAAGATAATAGCAAAATATAAATATTCCCCGTCCCCTGTTTATTTCAATTCTGAGACGGGATGCGAACCCCTGACCTCTAGGACAAGAACTCTACCACTGTGCTATATAAATATATTTTCACATGATTGACTATAAATTTTATCTCTTAGGTTCTGACCCATTATAAAAAATCTTGCATGACAACATAACACACAAATTTCTTGTGTTGGTCGGTCAGCCACACCATATTTTTTTTTTTTTATACAATTATGTATTTAAAATTTCTTCCCATGAAAATAATAAATTATCTTAGTAGTGTTGACATTTTTTTTTAATGACAGTTAATTGTATAAATTATTATTTAATATTTCATATAAAATGTCACAGGATATGAATGTAAAAAAAAGTTAAATTAGTAGGCTATATAATATTTAATAATTATATATTCACACCCTTAACTTTATTATATTTTAAAATTGAAACTGATGATTTATAAAAAAAAGTATTTTATATTTAATATAAAATTAATGTTTACATATTTTTTTAAATAAACATTACAATCTGAGGTTGCTTAATTAGGTTTTTGAATTAAAGCTTTCACAGTTGTTGATATTAAATAAAAATTCTTGTTTTGTGTTGTATATAGGCCTAATACCACATTTCAGTCACTCAGGTACAAATTCAAATAAATCACAGTGTCTTTCAACAAGCGATCTACAGTTGAGATTGTAGATCGCTAGATGTAAGACACTTTGGGATTGTATCTGAATTTGTACCTGAAGAACGCCACAGTATGAGTAGCCGAAACGTTGTATTTTATACAGTTTAATTAAAAAAAAAAGAATTTTTATTTAAATGATTAATTAGAATCTTTATTCGAATACTTTATTTATTTATTTGAAAATCTTTTGCGGGTCTTTATTTTGAAAGTCGAGTTCAAATCCACCTCATGGAAAAAAATTATCCAATTCTATTTGAGATGCCTCTTGAGGAAGGAAACGGAAATCCACCTCAGTATTATTGGGGGGCCCATGAGAGTTACTCCTCATATTAACCACGTGTTCTGACACAAATGACTGAAGAGATTTTGAAAGTCTCTTGTCTAGACCCACGAAACAGACCTTCACGCCTTGAAATTTTTTATTAATAAATGTCAATACGACGCCTGGAAGTTAGACAACCAAGTAAAATGATAATTGTATTTTTTTTTTCTGATTGGAATTTGAATTTTTGTTTACTCCCATCATCCCCAAATTAAGGAAATTTCTTTAAAAAAAAAAATTAATAAAATAGGGAGTCAGAAAAGAGAAAGATCAGAAGTAAACATTATTAAAAAATTTTCAAATTTCACCATACAAATTTTTAAAATTAATATATATTGCCATAAATTATAATTATTATTATTTTTTTTTTGTAATATGTAAAAGACGGATTAGAATTCTTTTTATTCGCTGAGTAATAAACATTGACGCATTCCTTGAACATGATACATTCACCAACGATCTTTTCTATTTCCTGTATCACAAGAAAAATAATCTTACCTTTTTATAAATAATATATAAATAAATTACTTTAAGGAATGCTACTTGTGAAAAAAAAATTATTTCAAAATGTTTAATATTAAAAAAAAAAATGAAAAAGTCTTATTTTTGAAAGATAACTACTTTCACGAGCTGATCATATTTTATAAAAATATTTATTATTATTTATAACTAGTTATACCATAGGATTTGTTAATTTATTATTTCATAATTTATAACCAGCATGTTTGACTTTAAAGCATATTCCTTCTTCGTATAAAATAAAATGTTTATTTTTTAACAAAACGCTTTAATTTAATTATTGAAAATATGTAGGATTATATAGAAAATTCACCATGCATTTTAGGAGTGAGGAGATCCACATAGATGAGCAAGGATTTCGGCTAAATGTCAAATTTATAAATAAACTTTATTAAAATTTAAAAAATCTGGTGTTACTGGTCGCACAGCACACAACTTACTCTTACCTTCCGCAATCGAAAGTTGTGTTCTGTGCTTGCCACACCAGATTTTTTTGTGTCGACATATATTTAGTTTCCGCCGATATATTAAAATGAAAGATGTAAAATTTATAAACAGGGAAAATATTTATATTTTGTTACCATGGCAATCATTGGGTACAAGAGTAAAGTGGTCAAAATAAGAATATACATTTTAAAGAGCATCTAAAAAATAATTGATTTTTGAATTTTAATCAAAATCGTTAGAGTAAATTTTGACAAAATCGAAAAAAACTGAAAAAGTACATCAGTAAATTACTAGTACTCTTTGGCGGATTTTATTCAAAAGCTTCGTTTCACGTGCCAGGGAGGTGCCTAACTTAAATATAAAATTTCAACCTCCTAGCCCTTTTCGTTCTTGAGATATTTTGTTCACAGACACACACACAGACAGACCATGTCGCGAAAACCACTTTTTTTGGATTCAGGGGACCTCAAAATGTGTAGATCCATCAAAATCTCGACATCGAATTGTTGACATGAATCCAATACTTTCTCTCTCTCTATATGTTAGCATTTATAGAGGTAAGAGAAAGCAGAAAGACATATAAGACTAATTTTGATATTTAGTAATTACCAGACTGTACATTAAGGACATCTACCTGTTAATATTGCCAATATAAAATCTTTTCGATTGTTGTCTTACTGAAATTTTTAAATAATTAAATTTGACTATAGGTTAAATATCGCAATTTTTCTGATATTAAAATAAGTTTTATCAATTTATAAAAGAAAATATTTGCTACACATTTGAATTATTTTAATAGATTTAGATAATGTTCATTTGATCAAACGTTGTTTAAAAAAAAAAAAAAAATTATCTTAATTTTAGATGTAACGCAATCTTTTCATCTATATAAATGATAATTATATTTATGCTAAATCCTATTGTTAAAGAGATATTGGTTAGAAAAACAGGAAAAAAAGCTGGATTATTTAACTTTAAACCAGAGTAGCACGCTACCTATTGCGTTTCAAAATCAGAGACTATATTATTTATATTGTTGAAAATATTATAATATGACTAGGCTCTTTATAAAAGATGAAAAACAGACATGTGGTTCTCATTGACCCCATACGTGCCCACTCCTTCAATATAACTGACAACAAAACATAATATTCAAGTATTAACATATACTAGAACAAAATTTCAAAGAATAATATTCAAAATTCATATTCATTGTTTTCTATTTAAGCTGATTGTACAATGGACGTCAAAAGACTTTTCGTAATTTTCTTTCTCTTTCTATGTGTTAGGCAATAAATATCAAAAAAATCTGGTGTGGCACAAAAATTTCTCTTTTCTTCTTCAATTGAAAGTTCTGTTCTGTGCTTGTCACACTAAATTTTTACTTTCTCTTAGCCTATATATTTGTATTAACATACCACTGTGATCAAAAAGTATTTAATATCAAATAAAACAAAAACGGTATGATTCTTCGAAATTGGCTAAAAAGTACTAATAATTTGCTGAAGTACTTTTTCAGTTTTTTTCGAATTTCTCAAAATCGGCTCTAACAATTTTGATTAAAATTCAAAAAAAAAAAAAATATTTTTTACATGCTCTTGAGAAGTACCGGTATATCATTAAAATTTTTGGTGAAAACCTAGAAAATTTCCAATAAAGATTTTAAAGAATTATATATAAATATATCATGTGTTGGTCCATGAAGTAATTATGAAAAACATATAACCAAGTATTTAAATTAATAAATACTTGGTTAAAGATTTTAATTTTCTTTTATAAAAACAATGAAATAATCACAAGTAGAAAACGCATAGGTGGGACTTAATATTGACGTTCACTGTACACTTTACTGATGTACAGTGAGGGTCAATATTAAGTCCCACCCATGCGTTTTCTACTTTTGATTATTTCATTGTTTTTATAAAAGAAAATTAAAATCTTTATTAGAAATTTTCTACGTTTGAACCATGAAAGTTTCCATTAAAAAATATATAATATTTTTTTACAAAACAATGAAATACTCACAAGTAGAAAACGCATGGATGGGACTTAATATTGTCCCTCACTGTACTTTTTCAATTTTTTTCGATTTTCACAAAATTGGTTGTAACAATTTTGATTAAAATTCATAGATCCTCTTTAAAATGTATATTATCATTTTGCCCTGAAAATTGTTTGAAGCACACTGATGTAGTATTTCAGATTTTTTACTTATGAAATGCAGGTTAACTATGCTATGGGAAACTTAATATATCTCGACACAAAAATCAGGTGCGAACATATTTTTTTCACTCATATCAAAAATCTAAGAATGAACTTTTAGAGACAAACATAAACAAGTGTAACTCATCAACTTCTGTCATGAATTTTGACAGAGATGTCAGTAAAGGTTCTGCCAACATTAAAAAAAAAATTAATGCATTTGGATAAACGCGGGAATTTTAAATGAAAAGTCTTACTACTATTTTATTACAGTGCTTTATTTAGTTTCTAAAGATGTTAAATTTATAAATATAGAAAAACAACACTTTCTCTCTATTTATTTAAATAGAGATAAGGGAAAGTAAAAATTACTAATGATAATAAAATTCATATTTCGACTTTGATTTGAATTTTTTTAAATCAGTTTGTTTCAGTTCAATTGATATTTTTTTTTTTTTAATATTTTATTTATTTATTCCCCACAACCACACACACACTCCATCGATCCTTCCATTGCAAATTTTCGAATTGATTTCGTCTTTTGTGATGTAATGAGCCGATTTGATTCCATTTCATTTCCATGATGATGATGATGACCAAATTCAATTGACCAGAACTGACATCATGCATTCCAAATCACCAAGCTCTATTTAACATTGCTGTTATCCGCCTTTGCCAAACAGATCCTGGACATTTTTTCTAATAAGGATGTACTTGTTTAAATTTTCTTAGACAATCGGTTGTATTGTCTCCTTTACTCACACGAGTATTTATCACCAACAACAATCAATATTTATATTTCCTCTATCCATCATTTTATATTTAATCTAAGATCAATTAGCATATCTTTTAAATTTTTCTTTAACATTATTTTACATTGTAGTATGAATTGGCAAAATTGATTCATTATTGAAGATTATTGTTTCTGACTGTAAAGTCCTTTTTATTATTTATTCAGTCCGATGGCCATCTTGCTACTGTAACAAATTTCTCATTTCTGTATTATACGGTGTGTAGGTGTATATTGACAACCTTGTTAAAATTTATTGAGCCAATTTCAAAGTAATTCTGCACATCGATTATGAGCAAGGTATAGATATCCCTTGACCTCCAGACTTTATCCATTTAACATCAAGACCTCTTTGTTTGTATATTTATTTATTTATTTTGTTGTTATTAAAAAAGAGATTTAAGATTTAATCAAACCATTTATGACAGTTATGTATACACGATTTATGCTAATTGTGATATGAATCAATTTTTTTTTTAACGTCTATGGACACTTGTAGAGTCAGTTGTGTTATTATGAATTTTTATAAAATTTCATGTTTAAGTTTCACTCACATTTGAAGAAAAATCATTCTTGTGTTTATTTTTTTTAAGTCTTTTTCGCCATTTGAGGTCATTTAGACCACGTTTAATCATCATAATTTGAATAAATTTTTGTCGCCCAGGATTTATTATTATTTCGATTTTAATTATTATTCATGCCCAACTATTAACTAATTTAATTATTCGGTTAATTAGTTATGTTTACTAATTTTTTTTTATTAATAAGTAAATAACTATTTCAAATTTATTAACAACATGATTAATATTTTCTTTTTTATGAATAATAAAATATTTTCATGGTTCATTTTAATTTAAATTATTCACCATCATTGATTATATATTAATTAAAGTTAATTTCTTATAATTAGCTATTTTATTAAAATAGTATAATCAAACCAAATTTGATATCAAAAGACTTTGAATAAAAATATTTTAAATTCATTCGTAGAAATAAATAAATTCACATTGTAACTAGTAATAACAATTTCTATTTTAAATTAGAACCAAATTTATTCAGATAATAATTTCCATTGATTGTTAATTAGCTAATAAACCATGAAATTCCTGGGAATCTAAATTGACTACTTAAATTGAAAATATGAGCTTGAAATTGAAATGTTTACTCGTCTTTTAAAAATTCCTACTATTGTCTATCTGCTATTGTGTGAACGGAGATGGCTCTCATGAGTATAAAAAAAAAAAAGTTTTAATTTCAAGACTGTGTGAGCTGATATGATTAATTTGTGTCTTTATATAATAATGAAATGAGCGTTTCGCGTTTGGCCTTTGATTAAGAAACATTTAAAGAAATAAAATGGAAATTAAGAGCATTAGTCTTTAAATTACCGGATAAAGTTTGTTCTATACTTGTTAGAAAATCATGATTTATTATTCAGAAAAATATAAACTGTTGGTTAGTTACTAAATGAAAAAAAAAAAAAAATTATATTATAAGGTTTGTTCGATTAGGCGTCAGGGAGCGTCTGGCGCATGCGCAGTGAGGAAGATCACATGCGCAGTAACGAAAAACAATACGCTTTTCCTTAATGCGCATGCGCCTGATGCTTAATAATTTTTGATTTATTAATTTTTCTTATTCCCGGGGGGTCAAAAATTTCGCCTTTACCAGGTTAAACTTGAATAGAGGATATGCAACGTTTTGAAGGGAATAACCTAAGTTTCACTTCAAAAAAAAAAGTTGAAAATTCAAACTAATAGTCTACATGTTTTTTTATTTTTTTTTTTTTTGGGGATAGGAAGTACAATTTTATTTTTATCGGGTGATCTTGAGCATTTATTGTGGAATCTAGTAGCCCTTATGGATACAAAGTCCATTTCTATTTTTTTTTTTTTTTTGTTACTCGAAAATTTAATCATTTTCTTTTATATATAAATTCTGCTTTTAAAATGTAAAGTTTATAATGAGACTCTTCGGAAGCAATTTGATTAATTCTAAGTCAATTTAACAAACATTTTAGTGTTTATTCGGATTTTTTATTTTTATTTTTTTGATCAGCCTGGATATGCTGAAAACTTTTAATTCTTGCGTATTTATTAAAAAAATATAGATCTTCAAAAAGTTTTAATAATTAATATAAATTTATACTAATACTTTAAACCCTTGACCTATGGATCAGAGGTTAGAGCATTAGCTTCTGATACCAAAGGTTAAGGCGACAAAATTTTCAATTAAATTGGATATTGAAATAAATAGGGACGGGCTAAATGACCTCCGATGCCGAAAAAGACATTAAAACGATTTTAAAATATCTGGTGTGACTGGTCGCACAGCACACAAGTTTCTCTTACCTTCGGAAATCGAAAATTGTGTTCTGTGCTTGTCACACCAGATTTTTTGTGTAAACATATATTTTTAGTTTCCGACAGTAACTTACGGTACATATGAATTTATAAACAGAAAAATATTTATATTTTGTTACCATGGCAATCATTTCTCCTATCTTTCATATGAAATACAAGAGTAAAGTCGTCTTCATAAGATTTCAAGCCCAAAATGGAAATATACATTTTAAAGAGAATCTAAAAAATGATTGATTTCTGAATTTTAATTAAAATCGTTGAAAAAAATTTTTGAGAAAATCGAAAAAAAAAAAAAACTGAAAAAACACATAAGTAAAGTACTAGTACTTTTTGGCTGATTTTGATCAAAAGCTTATTTTCACGCCTCATGTGCGTACCCAACTTAAATATAAAATTTCAACCTCCTAGCTCAATTCCTTCATGCTTTAAATTGAACCCAGACACACACACACAGACAGACCATGTCGCGAAAATCACTTGTATGGACTCAAAACATGTATATCCATCAAAATCCCGACTTCGAATTTTTGACTTTAATCCAAAACTTTCTCAATATATATATATATATATATATTACATATATACATAGGTAAAAGAAAGTAAAAAAACTTTAATCTTGAATTTTCAAAGCTTTAATTAACTTTTTATTTTGTTGTAAAATAGATAAGATATCGGTGGTAAAAATAGCTGGCAGCCAACGCTCTTTTAAATAATAAATAAATAATTAAAACTAGCTAATTTTAAAAAATTACTTTAATAAATGAAATGAGATGTTTGAATTTGTTCAATTTATATTTTAAAAAAAAATTCTAATTTTAATAGTTAATCAAATATTGAGGTTCCCTTAACTAATGTATAGATTGGATGGGATAAATAATAATTTCCCACACTGTACGTGTATAACTAGGCCTTTCGTTAATATATATAAGTAAGCCTATATTATTATTTTTTTCTTATGTGTAAACTCTCGCTGTCAGCCTTGAAGCTATGCAGCCAAACACAAACAGATACTTATCTTAAACTATCTGGCTTTATTCCAGGTTCTTTCTTTCTTAGATTCGCTTTTACAATTAATGACTAACCTAACTAAACAAAAAAATAAAAAATACGAAGCATAAAATTTAAAAAAATTTCCTTTTTTTTTTCAAGAGACTATCAAGTATATTTTATTCGATATTGCATTCCCAAAGACACTTTTTATTCTTTTCTGATATAAAAAATATATAATAAAATTTATTCACTCTATAGGCGAATGTGAAATTTTAAATGAAAGTTCAAAATAGTCGAGGGTTTCATTTTAAGTTTAAACTTGATTATCCAAATTTTTAATCAAAAATTTTGGGATTTTTTGAATTGTACTTGATCCGGAAGAATTTTGTCTAATGATTATCATAAAGGCTGTCGCCTTTTTTACATCTTCAAACTAAAAATATGGTCTGACCGGTTGCACAGCACTCTTACCTTTGGTCTGTGCTTGTCCGACAAGATTTTGTTGTGTCGACACATATTTAGTTTCTAACAGTACTGTACATTTGAATTTAAGAATTTATAAAAAGAAAAAGATTTATATTCTGTTACCATGGCAACCATTTCTCCTATCTTTCCTATGAAGTACAAAATTAAAATGTGCTTTAAAATATTTCAAAGGCAAAATGAGAATATACATTTTAAAGAGCATCTAAAAAATAATTTTAATCAAAATCGTTGGCGCGAATTTTGAGAGAATCAAAAAAAAAAAAATAAAAACTACATCAGTAAAGTACTAGTACTTTTTGGCCGATTTTGATCAAAAGCTTATTTTCACGCCTCAGTGGGTTGCTTAACTTAAATATAAAATTTCATCCTCCTAGCTCAATTTCCTCATACTTTAAATGGAACACACCATATTGGATTCAGGGGACCTCAAAACGTGTATATCCATCAAAATATCGACATCGAATTTTTGAAATGAAATTAATACATTCTCTCTATATATTAACATATATAGGTAAGAGAAAGTAAAAAATTTTGTTTTTTTTTAAGGAGAAAAATTTTGATTTATGTCTAATTGAAAATTTTATGATAATTTTTAATTTAGTAAATCCAAAATAAATAAAAAAAAAAAAAAAAATACTCCTACACATGACAATCCAAAACAAACTTTAGAGCAAGCACGATCTTAACGCCATCTCTTAGCGATAATAAGCGGACAGTTTTAGATTCTAATTCCCCTTAAAACTTTCATTCCACATAACTCACCCTACGTGATACTTCTATTTACTCATTTCTCTTCTCTCTCTTTTTTTTTTTTAATTAAACCTTAATCAAATCAAAATTTTTTATAATCAATTTCAATTAACATCTTAAAAGTTTCTCGTTTTTTTTTTTTTAAATACCAAATCAAATAAATGTTATTTTTTCATACTTGTAAGTTCCATTTGCTCGTTAAACTCTTTTAAGCTCAGAGCCCATTTATTTTAATTAAGTCTCCTGATTTGTTTTCGGCTGTCAGAAATTCAATCACTGCTCAATTGATTAAAACGCATATTGATGTCTGGTGTTAACAACAAACATAAAACAAAAAATTTATACAGGAAATACTTCTATTGAAGACGGAAAAATTAATGTATTCTTTGTTCATATTGCTTTAATAGATAAAGTGCTTGCATTATAATCGCTCACGCTTTTAAGTCATATCTATCCATAAGTGAATAAATAAATTACCCGTGAATAGAATCAAGTAAAAATCCCCGGAAAATAAAAATCTTATTGATCAGAGAGCATCTTTTGTATCATATAATAAGGAAATTATTTTTTAGAGACCTTTTGTTCTTAAAAGCATAAATAAAATCCTACTAAATTACCATCTATAGAGTTTTAAATTCTTTTATAATAAATCCTCTCTTATTTATTATTATTATCCATTAATTGAACTTTTAATTAAATTTATTTTAATTTAATAACAGTTTATTAATCAATGTTAATAAATTGTTTTTTAGTATTTATGGCTGGGAAATGGATTCATGCTGGACCCAAAAGTTTAATTAGTGACTCTTCCCTATTGTTATTGTTTATCTTGAGAGTGATATTACTATATCCAAGCGTGTTTCTATTTGTGATAATAACAAACCAAAATCCCGAAGATATTAATTTATTAATTAACTCAGATAGATTTAAAAAGTAAATACAGGCCGCGCCATAAGTGCCTCGAGGCTGGAGCCTTGAGCTTAGGCAACCAATATTTTTAAAATAAATAATATTTTAAATAATCTTTTTAATGTAACTGAAGGGGAAATGCTACCTCTAAGTCAACACTTTCGATGGTTATGCATTTTGGTTGCCTAAGCTCAAGGCTTCACTCTCGAGCACATTGTGAAAGATATCAATTTTTTAATTAAAAAAGTAAATACAGCCCGCGCCACAAGTGCCTCGATAGTGGAGCCTTGAGCTTAGGCAACCAATTTTTTAAAATAAATAATCTTTTTTATTGTAACTGAAATAACTAATCTTTTTGAATGTAACTGAAGGATTATTACCTCTAAGACAACACTTTCGACGGTAAGCATTTTGGTTGCCTAAGTTCAGGGCTCCACAATGTGCTCGATAGTGGAGCCTTGAGCTTAGCTTATCCATCGGAAGTTCTCTTAAAAGTAGCTTTTCCTCTTCAGTTGCATTTAAAAAAATGATTTATTTATTTTTAAAATATTATTGATAATTTGGTTGCCTAAGCTCAAGGCTCCAGTCTCGAGCACATCAGGCACTTGTAGCGCCGACTAAACCACACAGATATTGTTCTCAACATGCCTATCGTTAGACCACAGCACCGCATTCGGCTATTTGAGTTTATTAGAACTCTAATTAATATTATTTATATGTATGACTTAACAACCATCAATCAAGTTTGTTATTTATTATCATTTTTAATTTATTTTTTTAACATTTCATTTTCGTCCATTTTAAATGTCATTAAGTGTGATAAGAATTTGAATTCCTTTTAAAGTCATATAAATATCCATTTGATGAGTGATGAAAATTGACAAATGTCAAGACCTTGTAGATATATAAACAAAGGAACCCATTTGGCATTTCTAATTTCAAGTTGTCTAAGACTGTATGTATTGTATTGTTGACAGAAATTTTTTTTTTGTTCAAATGACAAAGCGTTGATGTCAAATCGTTTATCGATTCGATTTTTATCCTTCTAATATAAATTGATCCAACTTTTCTAATACATTCCCTTTAAACAAGAGATGAAAATTTTTCCATAGAACAAAGAAAAAAAAAACAAAACAATGTATTCTGTTAAATTCCGTTAAATTGGGATTTTTTTTGTAAACCTATTCATATTTTTTTGAATTCATTATCCGAATCTAATGATCTGTAATATAATATATAGACCTATATTTTTTTTAAAATATAAATAAGGTCATTGGCCTAACTTAGGTAAATAAAAATAAAAAAATTCTAATTAGACGCCAATCTGTTTTATGAGATAGTTTGGAGGGAAAGTGGTGTAGGTTTTCCGTGAAACATATTTATAAGTAAAAATTATTTAGGATATGTGAAACTTAGTGAAACCTCACATATCCTAAATAATTTTTACTTATGTTTTATGAGATTTTAATTCAATTCTTCTCCATTCAAGAAGAAAATGGCTGCTCTTTCATCTCATTTTGTATTTTAAATTCAATCGATTCGATTCAAAAAGAATATTTTGACCTCTTTTGTTATCTAATATTATATTATATATAACCCTCCCATTAGAGAACGGGAATTAATTTTAGAAAAAACACTTTTTTTTCGGCATCTAAGGCCATTTAGACCTTATCCCTATTTATTTCAAATAATTGGTAGCCAATTCAAATGAAATAAATTTTTCTCTCTTGAGGCGGGAAGCGAACCCAGGACCCTAGGCACGTCTTCTCTCTGAACCACGGATCACGGGCAGTAAACACAGTTTATTATAAATAAAAATTACATTTTAGCTTATAAATATATAGAATTGCTTTTAGGCCCATAGGGTGGTTGAACCTCCAACCCTCTCTTACGCCTATGCTCGAATTTCATAATATTTCGAAGAATTTTCTGGACTGAGGAGATCGAACTACAATTCTAATTTTCCCTCTTTAAATAGATTTTTGTAAAAGATTCAAAAAATATTTTCAAACAAATGTTTTCACAATAATTATTAATTATTTGAAATTCCTACAGGGATCGCCGTTTATTTCCTCGAGGTGCTTTTGTGCACGAAGACACACACCTCAAACCCAACCGTACCTCTACCGGCACCCCATGAAGTTAAATAATTTTATATCTCTAACTCCTCCCCCAGCTTTCGTCTCTAGCTTTGTTGTTTGTTCATTATCCAACCTCTTCTATGCTAGGGAGGATGTATAGTTGCGGAGGGACTTTCTCAGCACCGGCGTGTAGCCTACTCCTTTCGAAGAATGCATCATGAAAGGGAGGCTTCTTTCTTCAAATGATTTGTAGTCAATTCAAATGAAATAAATTTTTCTCGCTTAGGACGGAAAGAGACCCGGAACCTCAGCCATGAAAAGCTAATGTCTTCTCTCTGAGCTAGGAGTCACATGCAATATAATGAATGGTTAAAAAGATATTTTGATTTTTCACGTTTGAAATTTGAATATTATTTAAATAATTATTGAAACAAATAACCAAGCGTTTTTTATTTTTAATTTGTATTCTTAAATTTTGAACTTTGATCTTTGTCTCGTTTTAATAGTCGAAATTGATCTCTAACTCAACGGGAAGGGTTTTTAAAATGGACTAAAGTTTTTTCTTCATGAGGGCGTAAAAAAAATTTTTTGATTTTTCTGTTTGTTTTGTAATTTTTTTTTCCAAAGTTATTTTTATTTCATTTTTACTTTCTTGTATACGAAGTATATAAAGAGAAAGTATATATTTTAATAGTAAAAAAAATCGAGATTATAATTTATTTCAACCATTCCTTAGTAAAAAAAAAAAACATTTTTAGAAATTATGTCTCAATGAACAAGATTACTTAAAAACAGCAAACAAATCAATGAAATTTGAAATATATTTCTTACACTAAAATTGTAGATTTGTATCAACTTTTGGAGTAAATACGTCAACCAGAAGTAGTACTTTACCTAATAAGTTTTTTCAAAAAATTTTTGATTTTATTCTTTTGACGTTTTTTCGAATAGTTTTTAAATAATCAACTAACTTAAAAAAAAAAAAAACCAAGATCCAAACAGGTGTCAATAAAAAAATGTAAATATATACAAATGGAACTTCATTTGTTTATAAGAAAGTCATTCCCGAATATTTCTTGTTTACATTATGCTTCCCATATTCAATCTTCTTCTCCTATCTTTTTCGGGGTTCAGAAATAAATAAATAAAGTTATTATTAATCTAAATGTTATCTCGGATGTAATCGGGAAGGCGTCTAAAAGTCTTCATTGGTCATTTCCTGTCTACATTTCCTAAATATCAACCAACACAAACGTTAGAACTACTTCTCATTTTCAATACAAATTTCAAAGGTATTTTTGTTATAAAAAGGGATTTCTTGTGATAGAATAGGAAAAGCATTTAAATTGAATAAAAGAAGAAGGGAATCTATATCTAATTTATTTATAATTAGAGTTTCTATAAGTCCCGATTTCGTCCGGACAGTCCGAATTTGAAACACGGATTTGATGTCCGGATTTCACTACTGTAATATGAACCGTAAACGTGGGCGAATTGGAGAATTTGCGCCTCACCACATGTTTTCTATGTAAATATTTCATGAAATTTAAGTGATATTATATTAAAAATGTTTCATTATAAAAAATCTGGTGTGACTGGCGCACAGCACACAACTTTCTCTTACCATTCGGTAAGAGAAAGTTGTGCACCGTGCTGGTCACGCCAGATTTTTTGTGTCGAGATATATTAAGTTTCCCATAGCACCTTAGTTTCAAACTTGCATTTTAAATGTTGACTGCTTCAAATAAACTATGGTTATTTTTCAAAATTTTAATCTCATATTTGGACATTTTATACACAATATAGAATCCTAAATAAATACAAAATTTCATTAGAATTGGAAAAAAAATTTTTAAATGCGTAAAAAGTGCCAAAGGGGACCCCCTTTTGAATCGAAATTAACATACAAATCCCTATAGGAATTTAACATTGGGCCTATGGAAGAAAGAGGAAGAGGAAAGTTAGACACCCCCTGGAGCGTGAAAATAAGCTTTTAAACAAAATCGGCCAAAAAGTACTAGTACTAGTACTTATGTACTTTTTCAGTTTTTTTCAATTTTCTCAAAATTCGCTCTAACGATCCAATTTATAAATCAATTATTTTTTAGATGCTCTTTCAAATGTATTGTTTGAAGCCCACTTTTCTCTTGCATTTCATAGGAAAGATAGGAGAAATGGTAGCCATGGTAACAAAATATAAATATTTTCCCATGTTTATAAATATTCCATCTTGAATTCTAATATACCGGCCGAAACTAAATATATATCGACACAAAAAAATCTGGTGAGACCAGTCACACCAGATTTTTTTAATTTAAAAAGCTTATAAATCAAACTAAGTTTGATCATATTTTTCACGTCACAGGATAGCTAAAAAAGCAAATTTCAGACCTTAATCTTCAAAATTTTATCCATACCCTTCCCCCTGGAAGTCATCTGTTCGGATCTGGCCTCAATAAATTATGGCAACCCTATTTATAATTATTTACATTCGATTTTTACCTTATACGCCAAACCTCCTTTTTTATAGGCAACCTGCTGTTGTGTCATTTATTTGCAAGTTCAAATAGATTAATTTTAAGCGATTTATTTGTAATTAATAATTTTGTAGATTACAGATATTTTTTTTATTTTTAAATAAAATAAGATCTCTTAAATTATTCCATTTCATTGACTGCCATACATCGCTGGTTGCCTATAAAAAAGGAGGTTTGGATTTTTCACTCAAAGATATAAAGTAATGATCTAATGTTAAGCGAACTATTATAATGTAGTTTTAAAATTATGTCTGTTTTAACCAATCAGAAAGCTTGATTTCGACTATTTTTTTTTTAATAAAACAACAAAAAAAATCGTTTTAACGTAGAAAATTATTTTACAAAATTAGTTTTAAAATAAATTTTATTAAGAAAGTAAGGTGAAGAAAATAGACTTTATTCGGCCCAAAATTATTTATTACCCATGTCAACTTATCGGGGCCTATACGTCACCCATCCTCAGGACCTTAAAATACAACACAACAACAAAACTTTTAAAATTAAGACAAACTTAAAAAGCAAGATCTTAATTTTTAAAGTTTTGTTGTTGTGTTGTATTTTAAGGTCCTGAGGATGGGTGACGTATAGTCCCCGAAACGTTGACATGGGTAATAAATAATTTTGGGCCCGATAAAGTCTATTTTCTTCACCTTCCTGTAAATTAGACGGCCTTCCTCCATACGATTATATTCTATTAAGAAAATTTCTAAATTTTTACTTTCTCTTATCTATATATAATATATATATTTATAAAGTATTGCGTTCGTGTCAAAAATCGATGCCGAGATTTTGATGGATATACATGTTTTGAAGTTCTCTGAGTCCAAAAAAGTGGATCCCGCAAATTGGTCCGTCTCGTGGGCTTTTTTTATTTGTTTTAAACCCATTTAGATCCCACCCCCTATTTATTAAAAATAATAAAAACCAAGGTGAATGTTTTTAAAATTTATTTTGCAGCATTCTCAAACTTATTAATTTAACTATTTCCCTAGATCGGAACGTTTTTTTTTTTATAGAATATACAGCATTCAAAAAGATAATTGAAATAAATTTTTCTCTCTTGGTACGGGAAGCGAACTCGGTACTAAGCCACGGGTCACGGGCTTTAATTAATTAAAAAAAAAAAAAAAAAAACACATCCTTCTTTAAAATGGATATTTGAGATAGAACTCCTCTTCTTACCCTTAATAATTAAATAATATCTAAATACATTTTCAATATTTTTCTAAACTCTCATTGCAGAGGAAATGATCTGCAGTCACAACCAGTAGGTTTGAGAAATTTGTTTTGTTAAATTAAATTAATTCTTTGGACTGCAAAAGGCTTTTCCCCCTCTACTACTAAATACATTAGTCCTGTGTGAGAGCATTTATCCATCAGGGATTTTTATTTTTATTTTATTTATTGACTGGTTTTGGCATTTTTTTTTTTTTTACAGTTGAAAACATTTTTTCTCATTTTAAGTTTGGCAAACATTTAATAAAAAAAAATTATTGATATTTATATAAAACTTTTTTAATTTCATGTCGGAACAATATATAATTGAAACCATTTGGAGATAAGATTAATTACCAAATTGATAAAAAAAAAAAAATATTTATGAATACGCAAATGTAAAAATATCTAATTAAATTTCTCTAATGATTCTTACTTCATCCTAGAGGAATTTTTTTCTGTCGCAATAACTTTTTTAATTTCTCTTACCTATGTATATATGTAATATATATATAGGAGAGAAAGTATTGCGATCATGTCAAAAATTCGATGTCGAGATTTTGATGGATATACATGTTTTGAGGTCCCCTGAGTCCAAAAAAGTGGGTCCCGCAAATTGGTCTGTGTGTGTGTGTGTGTGTGTGTGTGTGTGTGTGTCTGTGTGTGTGGAACCATTTTTTTAGCATGAAGGAGTTGAGCTAGCGGATTGAAATTTTATATTTAACTTAGGTACCTTTGAAGAATCTCAAAATAAGCTTTTTGAACAAAATCGGCCAAAAAGTACTAGTACTTTACTGATGTACTTTTTCAGTTTTTTTCGATTTTCTCAAAATTCCCTCCAAGGATTTTTTTTAAAATTCATAAATCAACTATTTTTTAGATGCTCTTTAAAATGTATATTCTCATTTTGCCGTTGAAATCTTCTGAAGACCACTTTACTCTTGTTCTTCATAGGAAAGATAGAACTGGTTGCCATGGTAACCGAATTTAAATCTTTTTCTTTTTTATTAGATTAAAAATCAATTATTATTTAAATTCCCATTTATTTTTATTTTATTTGTGTCTTTAATTGTTTCAAAGAAAACATATATGTCTCTCTCTCACTTGCAAACTCTTTTTTATTAAATTCCCTTTCCACCTTATCTTCGCAAGGAACAATGTTAATTTCCTATAGGGATTTGTATGTTAATTTCGATTCAAAAAGGGGGTCCCCTTTGGAACTTTTTAGGCATTTAAAATTTTTTTTTCCAATTCTTATGAAATTTTGTATTTATTTACGATTCTATATTGTGTATAAAATGTCCAAATATGAGATTAAAATTTTGAAAAATAACCATAGTTTATTTGAAGCAGTCAACATTTAAAATGCAAGTTTGAAACTAAGGTGCTATCGGAAACTAAATATATCTCGACACAAAAAATCTGGTGTGACCAGCATGGTGCAACTTTCTCTTACCGAAGGGTAGAGAAAGTTGTGTGCTATGCGCCAGTCACACCAGATTTTTTAATTTAATAATAACTTTCTTTGTGATATCAAGAAGAATAGAAATTGATTATATACTAAAAACAAAAAAAAAAAAAAAAAAATATGAATAGGTGCTTAAATAAGACCACACAGCCGAAATGAAAACAACTTTTTAACTTGGGGGGTATCTCTAAGTGTGACATAACAATTCAAAGTTGAATTTATAAAACTTTTTGAAAAAAAAAAGATCGAATGATTTTCACAACAGGGAAAAATGGAGTGATTATTTGAGTCACAAGGGGGAATATTTACTAAAAAAAAAAATACATAAAGGTGTAAGACCACACAACCGAAATGAAAACAACTAGGAGGAGTCTGGACAAATCGTCACTAATTGTAACATGGGGGACTTAAGGGTTTCTGAATGATATGAATTTTGTATTAGTTTTTATTCGGGGATGGGGGGGGGGGTAGTTCTATGTTGTGACATAATATTTGTAGGGGACTAAAGGGAGGGGGACTAAAAAATCGTCAAATAAGGCGTTACGTAATATTTGAACTTATCTGTTGAATTTTGCTGTCTCACAAACTTTTTTTTAATTTAATAATAATTTACTTTGTGATATAGAAACTAGTTTTATAAAAAATTATGAATAGATGCATAAGACCACACAACCGAAATGAAAACAACTATTATCTGTTGTATTTTGTTGTTTATTTTGTTAATCGCTATCTTCTTTAATATTGTTATTATTAAAGATGAAATGAAACAAGACTTTTATCGGCCCGAATTATTTTTTTTTTCCTCTGTCGACGTTTCGGGGACTAAACGTCACCCATCTTCAGGACAATGGTGTTAAAAAATTATTTTCTCTGCCTCCTTCAGTTGTTAAGTAAATCAGACTTTTAGTATACTTAATACTATACAGATTTCTCTGCTTGTATATTTCCTGAGCCACCATCAACTCTGAAGGAGGCAGAGAAAATAATTTTTTAACACCATTGTCCTGAAGATGGGTGACGTTTAGTCCCCGAAACGTCGACAGAGGAAAAAAAATAATTCGGGCCGATAGAAGTCTTGTTTCATTTCATCTTTAATCTGTATTACGGCCTTCCTCCACATTGTCATTGTTATTATTATTATTATAACTAGAGACCGGAAAAAAGCATTAAAAAATGGAAAAAAAGTGCTTAAAAAAGCATAAAAAACTTGAATAAAAAGTTGTTAAATAAGCATAAAAGTTGAAAAAAAGCATCTCATAAGCAATTTTTACTCATACCAATGGCGTATACAAATTTTTTACTTTCTCTTACCTCTATATATGTTAATATATATAGAGAGAGAAAGTATTGCGATCATGTCAAAAATTCGATGTCGAGATTTTGATGGATATACATGTTTTGAGGTCCCCTGAGTCCAAAAAAGTGGGTCCCGCAAATTGGTCTGTGTGTCTGTGTGTGTGGAACCATTTTTTTAGCATGAAGGAATTGAGCTACCGGATTGAAATTTTATATTTAACTTAGGTACCTTTGAAGAATCTCAAAATAAGCTTTTGAACAAAATCGGCCAAAAAGTACTAGTACTTTACTGATGTACTTTTTCAGTTTTTTTCGATTTTCTCAAAATTCCCTCCAAGGATTTTTTTTAAAATTCATAAATGAACTATTTTTTAGATGTTCTTTAAAATGTATATTCTCATTTTGCCGTTGAAATCTTCTGAAGACCACTTTACTCTTGTTCTTCATCCAAAAAAGTGGGTCCCGCAAATTGGTCGTCTGTGTGTGTGGAACCATTTTTTTAGCATGAAGGAATTGAGCTACCGGATTGAAATTTTATATTTAACTTAGGTACCTTTGAAGAATCTCAAAATAAGCTTTTGAACAAAATCGGCCAAAAAGTACTAGTACTTTACTGATGTACTTTTTCAGTTTTTTTCGATTTTCTCAAAATTCCCTCCAAGGATTTTTTTTAAAATTCATAAATGAACTATTTTTTAGATGCTCTTTAAAATGTATATTCTCATTTTGCCGTTGAAATCTTCTGAAGACCACTTTACTCTTGTTCTTCATAGGAAAGATAGAACTGGTTGCCATGGTAACGGAATTTAAATCTTTTTCTTTTTATTAGATTAAAAATCAATTATTATTTAAATTCCCATTTTTTTTTTTATTTCTGTTTTAATTGTTTCCAAGAAAACATATATATATATCTCTCCCACTTGCAAACATGATCGTCTCTCTCTACTCTTTTTAAATTCCCTTTCCACCTTATCTTCGCATAGAAACAATGTTAATTTCCTATAGGGATTTGTATGTTAATTTCGATTCAAAAGGGGGTCCCCTTTGGAACTTTTTAGGCATTTAAAATTTTTTTTCCCAATTCTTATGAAATTTTGTATTTATTTACGAATCTATATTGTGTATAAAATGTCCAAATATGAGATTAAAATTTTGAAAAATAACCATAGTTTATTTGAAGCAGTCAACATTTAAAATGCAAGTTTGAAACTAAGGTGCTATCGGAAACTAAATATATCTCGACACAAAAAATCTGGTGTGACCAGCACGGTGCACAACTTTCTCTTACCGAAGGGTAAGAGAAAGTTGTGTGCTGTGCGCCAGTCACACCAGATTTTTTTTGAAGAAACCAAATTTATTCCGTCCCGCTCTGAGAAAAATTTTGTTTTTGCGGAACCAAATTTTTTCACCCTGCGGAAAAAAATTTTTTTACAGGGCTATATTTTTTCACCCTGCGGGGTTTTTGGAAAATTTTTTTTTTTTGGGGCCGCCCCCCCCCCCCCTTATATACGTCCCTGGTGTATGCGTGTGTGAATGGGAAAAAATAAATAAAACATAAAAAAAACAAAAAAATTATAAATATTCGTAAAATAAGTTCAAATAAGCACGAAAGGAAAAAAAAGCATGAAAACTCAAAAAAAGCAAAAAAAGCATAAAAAATGCAATCTCAATGCACTTAGTTTTTCCTAATTCGTATAGAAATTAAATATCTAATGGTTGCTTATAAAATTGAGCAATAAGCATTTTGCTTAAAATCCGGTCTCTAATTATAACCAATAAAATAGCAACTGTTTCTCGCTTGTCCAAATTTACCCGAATGATCAATGACAAAATTTGTGTTCGCGGTGGCCCTAAAGAATTTTTCACTTCAAAAATAAGGTTTATTTGCTGTTCATTTATATATATTTTTTTTACTTTAATATTGAGAAATCTTCTTTTCAAGGAAACCTCTCGCTAAAATTAAATTCCTTAGTGAATACGAACTCACCCCAAGAACTTTATTCTATAGAATAACTACAACTCACTGAAGCATGATATTTTACTGAAAAGAGTTAAAATTTCTTAGTCTATTTTTTTTTTTTAAAGGTATTCTCGTAATTTTTTATATTTCCGATTTCCAAAAAGAAATTACAATTCAAAAGATTTTTTTTTTCATTTTTATATATGTAATTTTTCTTTTATTTTTTTTTTTTAGCATTCCCATTATTTACTGTTTTAATATTTAATAATTAAAGCTTTTTTTCCTCCTTTCAATGGTTTTTTTTTTTTATTAAAAAAAAAAGAATAACATTTTCATTATAAATAAAACATACCTTTAAATAAAAAAAAAAATCCGTCACGCTTGAATCTATTATAAATAATGAAATTACAACATGGGATAAAATTTAAAATAGGCAAAAACTTAAAAATATAATAATTAATTTCAAAAATAAATATATTTATTTAATAGTAAAAGTAAACTTAAGGAGAGAAAATATCCTCCCAAAATAGATTACAAAATATTTGATACCACTCTATATATTTTTTACTTTCTATTACCTATATATGTCTATATATAAAATCTTGGATTCGATGGCCAGATTTTCAGTTTTTTTTCGATTTTCTCAAAATTCTCTCAAACGATTTTCCTTAAAATTCATAAATCAATTATGTTTTAGATGCTCTTTAAAATGTATATTCTCATTTTGCTCTTAAAACCCTTTTGAAGCACACTTTACTCTTGTACTTTATAGGAAAAATAGGAGAATTGGTTGCCATGGTAACAAAATATAAATATTTTCCCATGTTTATTAATTTTATATTTTAAATTCTAATATATCGGCGGAATCTAAATATATCGCGACACAAAAAAAATCTGGTGTGATAGAGCACCACTTTCTCATACTGAGGCTAAGAGAAAGTTGTGTGCTCTGCGACCAGTCACACCAGATTTTTTTTAAATTATAATAAACTCTTTTAGATAGTCCAATAATGGGGAATATTAATGATCAAAATCTGATTTGTTCCACACCATTAAAAAACAAATGGCTTCCACAAGTGGCTCTTAAATCTTTTCAAGAGTTTACTTGGAAAAATTGATCAATTTAAATGTATTCCTATTTGCTCAGCTCATCTTCCTCTTTGTCTATTTATTCACTATCGTTTTTAGATCCAATAAACCTGTTGATAAAGATAAGAAAATTTTATAGCTCTATAAAAAAAAAAAAACCTTTTTGTTTTACTTTCCTATACCCTCCCCCCCCCTGAAGTTTAATATTCATTATTTCTATCGTTTGAGATATGGAAAGATTTTTTTTTATAAATGACTAATGATATAAATTTATTTTAAATATAATTATTTAATCAAAGTCTAGGGAGAAATCAGCCTCAAAAACGTAAAAATTTTGAGGAAAATACAAAAAAAAAAAACCACGACTTATTCACATGAATGTTTACGTAAGCAACGAGAACAGCCAAAATTTGTTTGAATTGCCCCTCAGCCAAAAAAGTTACTTCAACTTCAATCAAATATATCCTAAACTGAGTGTTGAGAAGCAGCCAAAAGCAATAAAGCAAAAATATATTTATCCTTCGCTTTATTTTACACGATTGTCGACGTTTCGGCCGATATTCCGGCCTTTGTCAGGAGTCAGAAAAGCTCTTGGCAACGTTTGTCCGAACATTCGTCTGATGACATGATTTCAGGTTCACTCTGAGCTCGAAGTAAATAGCACATTGTCCTGATGAAGGCCTGAATATCGGCCGAAACGTTGACAAGCGTGTAAATTAAAGCGAAAGAAAAAAATATTTTTGCTATATTGTTTTTGGCTACTCATTATACATTCAGCCACTTCTCCTGAAATTAATCATATATCATCAAGTGATATACAAAAAGAATTTTATTCATAATTTTGAACAAATTTTTTTTTCTCAAGCTTGTTAACGATAGTTGTTCTAAAAAAATTTTTTATCGTCGACATTTCTTTTACTTATATGTCTACATCTCCGTATCTTCTGAATCTGCATTTTGCCACCTTCCAATTAGTTTGTTTAAATATTAAACAATATCCTCTGAATGATACCAGTAAAAGTGTTTTACTTGTGGCTAGAAGAACCGGACTTTTATTTTGTTTTAGAGATTAACAATTAACTTATAGTGTAGAAGAAAACGCGACTGTACCTTTAACTGGAGGGGATCTCCAGTTGAGACGCTCGATTGGATTTTTTCATCAATCCAGATTCTAATTTTACCTCGATTTACAAATCCCCAGCTTAATCGATAGAAATTTTTTAGCATTATTTAAAGTTTCTTATTTGAGAATAGGAGATTCTTGATTTTCTCTCGTTCTTTTTGCACACCCACAAGGGTACACTTACCCTGGAAATCTCTGCTCTAGGGTAATTAACAGAAAAAATGGGTTGTTTGTTTTTCGAACTAATTAAGTTAAAACTCCATTTTAATTAATTGGTTCATAAATATGATAAACTATATTCTCATATCAAATATTATTACAATACCTCCATTTTATTATACTACTAAAATAAATCATTATTTTATTCTCTGTTAGTTTTTTTTAATTAATTGTTAAAATACGCTTTCTCTGTTAGTAAAATATTTGATGATGAACTCCCCAATGAAACTATATAAAAAGGGAATCTTTTTTTTTTTTTTTAAACATCAGTTTATCGCTATTAGGAGAGTATAAAAAATAGCTGCTGATCTAAATAAACATTTTGATAAACCAAAGAAGTCGTAACTTCTTTCTAAGCCCTATAAACATACAACCAACCCCTAGGCTATAATTTTTTTTTCACTTATATTTTCTACCATTACCCAAACAATTTTTCCATTCGAGTAGAATTTATGCTTTTCTGTTATGTAAATTCTCTATCTCTCATTTAATAACTCCTTATTCTAGAGATTTTTTTTTTTTTTTTCAAATTCCTAAACTTGCTCTTTTTTGTTGAGTACACGAAACTCGATCTTATTATAGTCATACTTCCGGAAATAAAAATGCTAACTTTTCAATTTTTTTTTTTTTAAAGAAATTTTTTTTTTATCTTCTCTGATAATACTGTAATAGTTTTCTGGAAATTTAGTAAATTATATATAAATAATATAGGGAATTGGAATTATACACTAGGCTATGTGCAGTGGCGTAGTGAGCTTAACTCGAGCCCGGGGCACAATACCTTTTTTGCGCCCTCCCACCATCCGTAAACCATATAATATTATATGTAAAATATACAAAATTATTATATTACACTGGCACTAAATTTAAAATATATTTTCCTAGAAATCAATTAATAATAAAAATAAAAATTATCCAGCAATTTTTTGTTTTGCGTACCATTTGGCGCCCCGTTTGTGAGTAGCGCCCGGAGCATGGTTGCCCTCACCTTATGTTTCGGCCGAAACCGTAACCTATACTTCGACACCTGGTGGTCATCTTCACTATAAAAGAAATTTATATTTAATTTTTTTTTGAAATTTTTTTCCCTCCGTGAAAATCATTTTAGCCTTTTTTTAGGAGGCAAAATTCTTTTTTCTCCTTCAAATGCAAATCATTTGACCTTTTTTTTTTTAAGACTCTATGTTTCGGCCGGCCGAAAGTTTCGGCTACTTTTTTGGCCGAAACCGAAACTAGGCCGAAACCATGATTTTTGGCCGAACTGGCGAAACCGTAACCGAAACCGAATAATCGGTCAGTTCCTAATTTTTTGTTTTGCGTACCATTTGGCGCCCCTTTGTGAGTAGCGCCTGAGATGGTGACCCCTTTGCCCCCCCCTCTCGCTACGCCACTAGTTTATGTGCTTCAAAATTATACTTTATACGTATTTTGACACTTGGTGAGTCATCTTCACAAGTTATAACTGTGTCAAAATACGTATAAAGTATAATTTTGAAGCACATAACTAGTGGCTTAGCGAGAGGGGGGGGCAAGGGGGGTCAGGCCCATGCCCCGGGCGCACTCACAAAGGGGCGCCAAAGGGTCCGCAAAACAAATAATTGCTGGATAATTTTTATTTTTATTATTAATTGATTTCTGGAAAATATATTTTAAATTTAGTGCCAGTGTAATATAATAATTTTGTATATTTTACATATTATATTATATGGTTTTCAGATGGGGGGGGCGCAAAAAGGTATTGTGCCCCGGACGGGAGTTAAGCTCACTACGCCACTGTACATAACCTAGTGTATAATTCTAATTCCCTCGATTATCATGATTCAACTAGTGTCAATTTAATTATATAAGTAATTATATTATATTTATAATTAAGGTCTTTGTTTGGTTCCTGGAAGGTAGGCAACCCAAATGACCAACTCACGAATTCTTTTAAATTATCCTCCATCCGGCGCAAACAACTTTATTTGGATAATATCTCGAGTTCTTATTAAGAAGAGTCTTTTATCTTTACGAGTCATGTCTAAATAAAGTTGAATCATACATGACTATCGCAAAAAAAAAATCTAATAAATAAATAAGAAACTTTTTTTTAGTGCTTATTCTATTTCCTTATTTGATCAGAAAATATGCTGATCAATGTAATTTTTGATAGGGGTGTAGTTATGTTTTTAAAATTCCATTTATTAAAAAGGAGGAGACCTTGAATGCACAAAAATAAACCCATATGTATACCCATTTCAATCATGATTATTAAGATGTCATAAATAAAATTAAATCAGGATTTCCTGTTAAAATATTTCTCTGCAAAGATGGAGGTTGTCTTACGTCCCTTGAAAAAAAAAAAAAACAAAAAAAAAACAGCGATTATTCGAAGGCCATTAAATCCATTCAACTCCTTTCTCTAAAGTTACAAATGTATTCCAACAAATTGAATTTTTTTTTTCTTTCTTTTATAATTTGATGATTTTATACATCTGAATTTTTTTTTTAATTCAAGGGCTCTTAAGGTTTAATCTGGTATTTTAATTTTTTTTACCCCCGATTCACGTTAAATAATTAGATACTCATTCAATTACTTTTCCAATTAAATCATTTTTTATTCCATTTGTTTTTTTTTTTTTTTTGCCTTTAAAATTAATCTCTCTTTATATTTTTTTAATAATACTTATTTATGAATTATCGAAAAATTTACATTTTTTTGGTCTGTATTTATTAAAGGATATTAAACCGAACATTTAAATATTTCGATTTCCGAATATGCAATGTAATTTAGCACAACTACGAATAACCCAAAATAAAACTAACTTCCTCCTTTTTAAGAGATCTTCCATTTATTGATATTTTATACTATTAATTTTTTTGACTCATTGATCCAGTGGCGTAGCGAGCTTAACTGGCGCCAGGGGCACAAACCTTTTTAGCGCCCCCCCCTCCATTCGAAAACCATATAATATTATATGTAAAATATACCCGCAAATTAATAAATAAGTACTGGTAAAGTAAAATAAATAAAGTCATAGGCTCAAGCTAGGCTTTAAATTTGAGACAAAATTATCCAGCAATTTTTTTTTGTTTTGCGGACATTTGGCGCCCCTTTGTGAGTAGCGCCCGGGGCATGATGACCCCCCTTGCCCCCCTCCCCTTCGCTACGCCACTGCATTGATCCAGAACATTTCAGAGATGCAACTAGCCAAGTTATTTTCCGAAAATTTTAATTATTACTTTCTCTTACCTATATATATATATATATTAATATGTATAAAGAAAAAGTATTGGATTAATGTCAAAAATTCTATGTCGATATTTTGATGGAAATACATGTTTTGAGGTACCCTGAGTCTAAAAAAAGTGGATCCGGCAAAATGGTCCGTGGTTGTGTGTGTGTGTGTGTGAATCTGTGCACAAAATATCTCAAGAACGAAAAAGTCCCCCCCCCCCCCCCCCCTGGCACACAATACGAAGCTTTTGAACAAGACCGGCCAAAAAATACTAGTACTTTACTGAAGTACTTTTTCAATTTTTTTCTCAAAATTCGCACTAACTAATTCAAAAATTAATTATTTTTTAAAATGTATATTCTCATTTTACACTGGAGCACACTTTACTCTTGTACTTCATAGAAAAGATAGGAGAAATGGTTGCCATGGTAACAAAATAAAATTATTTTTTCCATTTTTATAATTCATATGTACCGTACACAATAAATCTGGTGTTACAAGCACCGAACACATCTTTCACTTACCGAAGATAAAAGAAAGTGCGACCAGTCACACCAGATTTTTTATATAAACAGTACTTTAATAAATTTAGACATTGTATTGATATCAAAAAAATTTCTCTCTTCTAATCAGTGATTATTATTTTCCCAATAATAAATTTCTACTCCCCCCCTCTCCCTTCTGTCGTTTAATTATTCAGTGAAAAATACAAATTCTTCTATCACATGAAATGTTTCCATTAATCTGACATGATTGCAATATTTTCCAATTCTCCCACCGTTCAAATTAAACAAATGATTGATTGAAATAGATTAATTTATTCGCAATTTAATTAGATATTTGCTTTTGAATCCCAAAATCATTATTTATTTATCTTTTGACGATTGCGTTGGATTTTCAGTAACCATTAATTTGTTAATTAACTTCGGCTAAACTGAAAGATAAGAGCTAATGAGATAATTCGAGCTTTGATTTACCCCACCACCGCACGGTGTTTATATAGAATAACATCTTTCCTGAATTATAAACAGGATTATAATTTCTCTATTCAGGGGTTGTGGTTAATTTTTATTTTCCATTGGATTATTTTCAGTTTTCTGTGAAATCTTCCATACAAAACTAAAAACCCCTTGTAGATATGCAAATTCAATTTCTTTAACTAAATTTGTGTTCCGAGCGAAATTTTCTACTTGAAACATTTGTTTAATATTTATTTAAATTATCGCTAAATAAAAAATCTGGTGTGAATGGTCGCACAGCACACAACTTTCTATTAGCAGATATATTTAGTTTTCCATAGCAACTTGTATTTTGAACGTTGACTGCTTGAACTATAATTATTTTTCAAAATTTTAATCTCATATTTGGATATTTTGATATTTATATACACAATATAGAATCAATCCTAAATAATTACAAAATTATTTATCTTTATAAGAATTTGAAAATTTTATGTAAAAAGTTCCAAATGGGACCGACCCCCTTTTGAATCAAAATTTACATGCGAATCCCCCATAGGGATTTAGCATTGACTCTATGGAAGGAAGGGTCGAAAATAAATTTGAAAAATCTAAAATACTACCGTAGTAAAGTGTACTTTAAACAATTTTCACGAAAAATGTTACTGTTATATGCTACTTTTTAAATAGCATATAAGAAATAATTGATTTTTGAATTTTAATCAAAATTGATAGATCCAATTTTTCAGAAATTTGAAAAAAAAAAAAAAAAAAAACTAAAAAAGTACATCATTAAAGTACTAGTACCTTTTGTTCGATTTAGTTCAATAGCTCATTTTCACTGTCCGGGACTTAAATATAAAATTTCATCTCATGCTTAAAATCGTTACACACCCATACAGACCCACTTTTTTTGGACTCAGGGGAAGTAATTAAAAAAGACGAGATAATTACTAATTGGATTTATTTATTATTTTATTTACTTAAAACTGGACATCGAAATTGTGAAATACATTAAAAAAACAAAAAATAAAAAAAAAAACATGTATTTCCATTAAAATCTCGACATCGAATTCTCTATATATTACATATATAGGTAAGAGAAAATAAAAATTAACAGAACAGGCTATTTTTTGAACAAATACAGTCGGCGCCACAAGTGCCTGGTGTGCTCGAGAGTAGAGCCTTGAGCTTAATCAACCAAACCAATATTTTTAAAATAAATCATCTTTTTTTTATGCAACTGAAGGGAGAAAGACAACACATCTGACGGCTAAGCATTTTGGTTGCCTAAGCTCAAGGCTCCACAAGTCAGGCCCACAAGAGCCTGATGTGCTCGAGAGTGAAGCCTTGAGCTTTGGCAACCAAAACTTAGAAGTAGTTTTTTTTAAATTATTTATTTTTAAAATATTGGTTAGATTGACTAAGCTAAAAGCTCTACTTTCGAGCACACCATGCACTTGTGGCGCCGACTGTACTACCAGAATCTCGAATCCCTGTATTTCACCTCTTGACTAATCAATAGTGTAAAAATTCAAGAAACATACTTATTTAATCTCTTTAAATATCAATCAAGCTATAATAAATAATAAGATCTCTTTAACTCTATTTTCAAAATGCATTTTTTTTGTTGTCTTACTATTTAACTTCACTATATAAACAAATAATACGTCATACAGGAAAGGAACATCCGACCCTCCTCCCCATCCGTTTCGAAAAAATAAGGATAATTACCTTTAAAAATTCACGCTAAGTAATTTATTATAAAGACCACACAACCCTTTGACCGTATTTTACACAAATACCTGTCGCCCACTCGAGTTCACTTCCTAGGTGGCTCTTACGGCCCTTTGAACCGACACATTCCTCTATTATCTTTCAATTATTAACCCAACTTTTTAATTACCTACTCTGTTTGTGTTACTTGAATTAAAAAAAAAAAAAAAAAAAAACTTTCAAGTCTCAGCAAAGAAAAAATTTATATTTTTTAATTTCATAATGAAAAACATTTATTTAAAAATTTGGATTATAAAATGTAACTAAGTAGAATTCGAATTTATGACTAAAATAAATTTCAAACAGGAAATCACCATGGTCTGTCTGTGTGTCTGTGGACAAAATTCATAAATCAATTATTTTTTATATACTCTTTAAAATGTATATTCTTATTTTACCCCCAAAATTGTTTGAAGCATACTTTACTCATGGATTTCCTAGAAAAGAATAGGAGACGCGTGCTACCAGTCACACCAGATTTTTAAATTCAAATCATTTTTCTTTATATTCTTCATGTGAAATTATTTTATAATAATTTATATTCTTTCTAATTGAAATAATTTGGACCGTTGCCAATTGTCTATTAGTATAGGATTCCGTTTGCACCCCCACCCTTCCCCCACTCTCGGATGCTGATTGGCCAATCGTTTTCCAATCTGAGCTGGGGCTCGAGTCTATATACTTGTCAATGAGAAATCTACTCCATATATTCAATAGCAAGGTCAAAGAGAGTTCAGTAGTGGGGGAGCTGTGATAAGTGAAGCACCTTCTGTGTTAAAAATTCCATCCCTCATTTGGAACATGGCGTCGCGTGGGGCGGACGTGCCTCACCTGGGCTCCTGCAAAAATTCGCCTTTCTCCTAAACTTGAACGACTTTTGAGGTAAATTTCATCTCTCCACGTACAATAATACTTGGTTTATTATTTTAAATATTAGAAATATAAATCCCTCAACAAAAAATTATTATTTACTAGTGATAGTGATTTTATAAAAATGTATTCAAATGAGTTAGTATGAGAATAGAACAAAATATTTATATATTGAGGTGTCCAAAGCTTGTTTCTAGGCGTTAAGTGATATTATTTTATTAATTTAACAAAATTAAAGAGGAATAATAAAAGTACATATAGTAAATGAATTGGCTCTCTCTGCTTGACTATCTATGGTCAGTATGCAAGTCAGGACCAGTTTGTTGGATAGGTTAATAGGTAGCTTAGTATTGTATATGTATTACAAACGAGTATAGTTTAATTAACCAAAGCATAGGGATATTCTTCGGTATCTTTTTTTATGCAATTGGCTGAGTAGTTATTTAAACATGAGCTGCGTCGCCTGCCTTCGGTGGGCATCTTGTCAGGCAAATTTCGAACTCCTCGTCCCCTTAGATATTTAATTCCATTTTACTTTCTCTTACCCTATATATGAAATATATAGAGAGAAAGTATTGTTTTAATTCATTTGTATGCAGTGGTGGATGACATCCAATCCACAGAATTACAACTCAACCTCTAGATTAATTTTTTTTTTTTTTAAATCTAAATGAAATTCAAAATATAGTCTCTCAATGGGACAAATTAATGAAAAATGACTAGCTGCACTGCCCGCTTTCGGTGGGCTTCTTTCATTGATTTTCAAATATGAACCTCGCATACCATACCTAGCACGGGCCCGCGTGTGGCGGCCTCTTTCTTAATCAGTGCCTCAACATTCACTTCACTTTTTACTTTTTCGTATTCAAAAAATTCTTTAAAAATTCGATCTCGAAATTTTGATAAATTCTTAACTTAATGTTCGCTATGGTTTAAGGAGTCTTTATTATTATTTTATCTCTCTTCTATTTTTCAAATATGGTCTCTGAATAGAAATAAATATTCTTAAAAGCATATGCCAATAATATATTATTCGTTTTTATAAAAATATCAAATAATTTTCTTGACTGTTTCTCGTATTTTTTATTTTAACTCAACTAGCTGCGTTGCACTTCTTCGGTGGGCACCTAGTCAGGCAAATTTCGATCTCCTAATTCCCCTCAGAGATTTACTTCCATTTTTTAATAGAGAGAGGATAATCTATTCATTTATATGCAGTGGTAGATCACATCCCATCCACTGGATTGCAACTCACCAGCTAGATTAAAATTATTTTAAAGGATCTAAATGTAGTCTCAATAAAAAACAAATTAATGAAAAATGACTAGCTGCGCTGCCCGCTTTCGGTTTGCTTCTTTCATAAATATAAATATAGTCTATAGTTTTTTTCAAATAGGAACCTCACATACAATATTCGGTTTCGGTTACGGTTTCGGCCAGTTTCGGCCAAAAATCCTGGTTTCGGCCATAGTTTCGGTTTCGGCCAAAAAATAGCCAAAACTTTCGGCCGGCCGAAACCTGAGTCTGAAAAGATGGGATGAGACTCGTATGTAAAAAAAAAAGTCAAATGATTTGCAAATGCGGAAAAAAATTTAGTCTCCCTAAAAAAAATGTAAAATGATTTTCACGGGAGGGGAAAAAAATTTCAAAAAAATTTCAAAAAAAAAAAAAAAAAAGGTAAAATGATAGGAATTTTTTATAGGAAATACAAGTTTCGGTTTCGGCTGAAAATCTTGTTTCGGTCGGACCCTAGACACAAGAATATCAAATTGTTAAAAATGTTAATTTTTAATAAAACATTGAAATCTCTTAGTTTTTTAAATTCTCTTAAATACATCATATTTCAACTGGAGCATACCGTTATATAGTTTAAATCTGATTGGATTGTGGGTGTTTGTTTGCGAACACGATAACTTAGAAATCTAAGGGATTAGAAATTTGCCATGTGTTTCATATAATAAAATTCTATTATTATTTGGAGAGAAGTTACTGTTGATGTTCGAAATTAGGAAGAGCAAGTACGGGAGCAGCAAATAATAAAATAGTTAAATAATTTTCGAGATCTATAGATTTGAATAAGATATTAATATTCAATTAATACCTCGAGCCCGACTTAACAAAAGCTTCAAGGTCCCCGGGAACTGGGAAATGTTTAGATTTTGATGGAAATACACGTTTTGAGGCCTCCTGTATGCGATCAATCACACCAGATTTTTTTTATAAATTAAATATTAGGGTATGGGAAAATATGTTGTTGGACATTGATATAAAAAAATCCTATTTAATATACGGTACATGGAGATCAGACCCCGATAAGTCTTCGAAGCTAGGCTATGAAATTAGTATTATAATTGCCGATTTTTTACTTTTTTTTACACTACGGTGTTATTCATTAAGGAACCAAGCGCCATTATGATCGAAATTTAATTAAGACCTCCATCTTATAGGGAAAAAAGATCTACCTACATTATTACTCATTATTACTCTGTGCACTTTTTCGTGTCGACATATATTTAGTTTCTGACAGTACGGCACATTTTTTTGTATAAAACAAGAAAAAAAGTCATTGCCATTGGGTTTGTATACAAGTGTGCAAATGAAAAGCCCTTTATCTCAGATTTAGGTTAATGTCGCTTGGTTCCTTTATGCATAACATCTTCCATATATGAAATATATAGAGAGAAAGTATTGCCATCATGTCAAAAATGCGATGTCGATATTTTGATGGATATACACGTTTTGAGGTCCCCTGAGTCCAAAAAAGTAGGTCCCGTAAATATCTCAAGAACGAAAAGAGCTAGGAGGTTGAAATTTTATATTTGAGCTATGCGCCTCCCCAAGGGCTGAAAATAAGCTTTTGAACAAAATCGGCCAAAAAGTACTAGTACTTTACTGATGTACTTTTTCAGTTTTTTGCTATTTTCTCAAAATTGCCTCCAACGATTTTGTTTAAAATTCATAAATCAACGATTTTTTTGATACTCTTTAAAAAGTACATTGGTGAAATTTTTCGTGAAGTACACTTTACTGATGTGGAAACATTCGTAGCTCAGCGCTATCTATGAATAACGTGGATAGGTTTGGAACTTAAATGCTAAGGGCAACTAAATATATTTCGACACAAAAAATCTGGTGTGACAAGCACAGTTCACAACTTTTCTTGCTGAAGGGTAAAAGGAGGTTGTGTCTGTGCGACCAGACACACCAGATTTTTTTCTACATCCTGATCTTGACTAGAGTCAGATTACAATGATAAATCAAATTTATTAAATATAATATTCTGTTATAACCATGACATTTAATACTTCATTGGTACTAAGTTTGTAGTTACAACAGCAATAGAAAAACTCGTGTCATTTTCTTGTTTCTAAACACCTGTTGCCCACTTTGATAATAAGAGCTTTGTTTCTTTTCTTTTTTTGTCATTAAAATTAATGCAAATTTTTATTTATTTTTACGAAAATGTTTCTAAAGATCTTACATGAAAAGCAATCTGCTTCTAAACAAATTTTAATTAGTAAATCCATCTGGCTATTAGATCTTCTTTCCATATATGGATATACAATATATAAAATATTTTTTTTTAAAACAGATTTTTATTTTTTTTTAATTTAACCTTCAAAATTGTAGCCAGGTGCAGATTATTCTTGTTTCATTATCATAATGTTAAAGTAAAATATCAACACATGGGAGTCATTAAATTAAAAAAAAAAATAAATATTTGTAATAGGTATCTGATTTTTCAATTATTTTTTATGTGCAAAAAATTTTCATAAAATTAATATCCCCTTAGTCAGATATTCAATTAGGGGGGGGGGGAGTGACCGATACATATGACGGCCTTTTACAATTAACTTTCATTTTATGTCTAATATAAAAGTACAGTAGAACGTTGCTTTATGAGCATAATTCGTTCCAGAATCATACTCGTAAAGCGAAACACACGTTATGCGAAACAATAACTTTCTCCCCATGACACAGACTGATGTAACATGCGCACAATCCGGGAGTTCCCCTCTCATCGCCACTCGTTATGCGAAACGTGACTCGTAAAGAAAGTCATTATTTTACAATTTCTTTTGCTCGTTATGAAAGTTGCTCGCTAAGCAAGGCTCTACTGTATATTATTTTGGAGGGTTAATGTTTATATTAGCGATACATCGGAGACGCCAAGATGCGAAACGCTCCATTGGCCGAACGTAATTTTAAATAATAAATATTTTCAAGTAAATTTTTTAAAAATTCAAAAATTAGACTTTCTCATTAGCGGAATTAGGAAACAACACTGTTCCATACTAGGGGTGTTCGATTATGGAAAAAAATAATCGATTATTCCGATTAATCGATTATTGGGTCCGGACAGACGAAAAAATAATCGATTATGAATCATTTTTTTTCTCTAGCAAAATTTACAAAAATTTTCATTTTTCCCTTCCGTGAAAATCATTTGACCTTTTTTTTTTTAAGTATACGAGTCTCATTCCATCTTTTCAAACGCATTTTTCCCGAAAATAATCCATTATTTCCCCAATAATCGGTTATGAAAAATAATCGAATTAATCGATTATTATTTTTTAAGAAAATAATCGGTGAATAATCGATTAATCGATTATTTTGCGCAGCCCCACTCCATACCCGGTGTTAAAACCTCTTCAAAGAGGCCCTACACTTGAATTACCAACAAATAATAACTTAATAATTTAAGTAAAAAATCTGGTGTGATCGGTTGCACAACACACAACTTTCTCCTTAGATAAATGAAAATTGTATTCTATGCTCGTCACACCAGATTTTTTTGTATCGACTTATATTTAATTTCCAACAATACATTAGCAAACTTATTTGTTACCATAGCAACATTTTCTCCTATCTTTCCTCTTAAGAACAAGAGCAAACTGTGCGGACAATTTTGATGGCAAAATGAGAATATACATTTTAAAGAGTTTCTAAAAATTAATGAGTTTTAATCAAAATGTTTAGAACCAATTTTGAGAAAATAAAAAAAAAAAAATCTAAAAAAGTACATCAGTAAATTAGAGAACTCTAACCGTTTTTATTCAAAAGCTTGTTTGCGCTCAGGAAAGGTCCCTAACTCAAATATAATAAATTTCAATCTCGTAATTCATTTCCTTCTTGCTTTATTTTTAACACACTACACACCCGGGTTTGAAATTATTTTTTTACATTTTTACACCATTTAGGAAGAATATAAAATGAAAGGTGTTCAAAAATATCAACTGGTATTATTTTCTTATACTTGTTAAATTGAAAATATTTTTGATTATTCAAAAAAAAAAAAAAAAAAAAAAAAAATGTACCACTAGCTAAAAGTTTTTCAAAATCTTGAATACAATTTTTTTTTTATTAATAGTTTAGTTTCAGCTTTGAATAAACATAAAATTAAGTATCATTTCGATTAGGTAGATTATTATTTATTACCATGAGTTGATGTACCGCTAAAAACTCTTAGATTTAATTAAATATTAATAAATTTTGTTCCGATCCGTCAATTTATTCCAATAGATTCCGACAAACACGCTTTAAACTTTCATATATACTTCGAGTATTGGTTTAATTTTTTTTAATTATAAAATGGGCGTTCTATCCGTATTAGCACAAAATTCACATTATCGATTTCATTGAAATTTGATACACCTAATTTAGATAAGTATTTGTATTTCATATTTGATAACAATTAATCATTCAATTTATTAAAAAAACATACTTTCATAAATTCATTGATCCTAAAAGCGTCTCACGTGAAATTACTATATTGTTATTTGAAGCGATATTTTATTTTTTAAGATATAAATATTTATATCTGAATATTTTTATGAGTACAATTAACGAAAATCACCTCTCAGGGGTTACGTGAGTCAAAATAGGCTTGGTGTTATTAGATGATTAAATCTTAGAAAAATGTACTATACATGTATAAGTAATAATTGGCCTTCTTTCCCTTTCAAAGTTAGTTCCTATGAATAATAAAAAAATATTTCTCTTAAGCCTCACTTAAAAAAATGTACAGTCGGCTCACGCTCGAGAGAGAGAGAAGCCTTGAGCTTAGGCAACCGAAATGCTTAGGCGTTGGAAGTGTTGTCTTAAAAGTCTTCAGTCGCATTACAAAATGATGATTTATTTTTAAAATATTGGTTTGGTCGAGCTCAATGCTCCACTCTAAAGCACATCAGGCACTTGTGACGCCGACTGTATCAGTTTTTACTTTCTCTTACCCTATATATGAAATATATAGAGAGAGAAAGTATTGTTTTACTTTATTAAAATTTTTTAAATGAATTGTTTCTTGATGGCTGGACATTATGATATGAGGATGGGTTACAAGGGCAGCCAAGGCGAAAAATAAAACAAAAATCTATTTTTTGTCGACGTTTCGAGTGCCGATCGCACTCTTCATCAGGACAAAAATGATGTCAATTCGTCAGGTTATTTGACAAGGCAGTGTAGCAACGTTTTAACCAATTTACATTTACTTGAAGACTCTAGTATTTCGAGGTCGATTGTCCTGATGAAGAGTGCGATCGGCACTCGAAACGTCGACAAAAAATAGATTTTTGTTTTATTTTTTCGCCTTGGCTGCCCTTGTAACGGGGGGGGGGGGGCATCCTCATATTTTTTAAATGAATCTCAATTCCTCCTTCCTAAAGGGATTTTTCTCCATCATTTGATCATTTTTGTCGAATTCTAAACAACTGCCTAATTACTATACCCCCTTGTATCTTAAACTGAATTTGTTCTTATCTTATACTATTAAATGAATAATGTACTTTTATTTGTTTGTAAGCACATCATTTCTCGAAAACGGCTCTAACGATTTTTTTCCAATTTTAAATATATACTATTTTCGGTACGAATATGAAATTGTGTTAGGTCTCGTATTTTAAAAAATTCGGGTACTAATATTTTCCTGATGTACTTTTTTACTTTTTTCTCAAAATACCCTTTAACTATTTCTTTCAAATTTTAAATATTTTCTATTCCCGGTATAGAAAACATACTATCTCGTCATTGGGAAACCTCGAGTACTAGTACTTTACTGATGTACTTTTTTAGTTTTTACTAATTTTAACAAAAAAAAAAAAAAAAAAAAGATCGAGCTCCAGCTAGGTCAACCCGAAACCTAATAATTATACGAGTGCTTTTAAATATAATACCTTATTTACAATATGTTTTTTTAATTGTTTCAGGTGTTTTTCTGGGGGAAACCAACTAACACAACATCCATTTGATTGTTATTGTCGAACGGGCAAGCAATCTACATAGCCAGTATTCCATCTTCGGGTGAGTTAAATATTCAAAATTAATATAAAGTTGATTGCGGTGTGGGTTTTAAGTAAAATATTGTAAACTAAGGTTAGGTGAGATTTCACAGATTTGAAATAAAAACAAATGTAAATTTTCATAACTCATATATTTCAGGTAATTATCCCATCATCAGGTGTTTACAGATAATTTTTTCATAATTTATTTACCCTTGTTTTTATTTCAACTTGACTGTGAATCCCCACATAAATATATACATAACCTCAATAAAGCTACTAATATCATAAACAATGTTAGTAAGGCACGGTCTGCGATCTTTGTTTGTAGTGTATGGTTCAGTCCATACTTCCGATATATCTACCTATGTGTACTAGGGGCATTGCTCCCTTCCTTCCGGACTTGAAAAAATTTAATAATCGTTCGCTTGCAATTCAATTTATTCGGAAAAAAGTATTATTTAAATATTAAAATATTGTTGTGCCCTCCCCCTATCCCCTATCAAATAATTTTCTCTTTTTTTCTTTGCAAAAATCCTGATGGATATCTAACCTGATCATTTTTTCCCACAAAAGATCCTATTTGTCTTAAAAATAAGTTATTTAATTTAATATGACTTTTTTTTATTAATTTTTATTTTAATATTATAAGTCTAAATCAAACAAAATTATTTCCAATTCTTTGTTCTTTATTTATTTATTAAACATTTTTTATATGAAATTTAATGGGAGCTCCATTAAGCGTCCTTGACCTCATAAGGACAAAAAAAACTAAGGAATTTTTTTCCACCCATGAAAAGATTTGAAGACAAAAAAAAGGTAGCGTTTCGGGTTGTTTGTGTATGCGTGAATGTGTTTCTAATTTCACTTGGTAAGTGAAGTGAGGGACGGCCCAAGGCCGTTTGTGTAGCCCGCATTGCTTTACTCACTTCACTCGAAAATAAAAGCACGTCAATGGAGATTAGGGCCGGGTGTCTTTTTCTTTGCTCTTGGATTTAAGACACTCCCGTCTCATACTTATTAACAAACCAAAATTCAATCAACAAAGAACAGGTGTCAAGATATCTAAATTTTGATACGCCTAAAATTTTCGTTTCAATCATATTTATTAATAACAATGGATTTAGGAATTTAGGAGGATAGATAAAGTAGGATATTCATCACCACTTTCGAAATCGACTTAAGTTGGCAAATCACATTATTGTATTTACAGAAATGATCGATTTTTTTTTATTGATAAAATTAGGTTATATTTGTGAATTTTAATTGTTTTTATATGCTTTCATGTAAAATAATTGGAATTCCTTCAAATAGATATTATCAATATTTGTTACAATAATGTTTCTAAGTTCATACATGTTTAACTATATCTTATGATTTAATCATTCGAAAAAAATCTTAATTGCTTGCATAATTTTTTTTATTTATTGTTTTAATAATATTTCAATAAATTTCTATGAAATTATACTTTTTTGGGGAGAAATGCATAAGCTTAACAATAGATTTCAAATTTGAATTCAAGTGACGTAACAACATGTAGGTCACGTGATCAGTCTAGTCTAGTTGGTGTGTCGAGAGCACAACTCTCATATTCAATCTCTTTCTAGTGAAACGTTTATTTATTTTTTGTATAAATATTTCATTCTAAAAGTGTTATTAAAAGTAATTCTTAAAGTGTTTTTTAACTAATATCATGTGTGAACATTAAAATTTATATATTTTAAATAAATTATTTGAAAGAAAGATATTTTTTTCAACATATCAAAAAAGTTAGGTTTGATTTTTTTTGATACGTGAAAAAACATATTTTCTTTCTCATAATATATTTATTTATAAATTTTAATAAGAAAATACATTTATCAGTTGTCATCATAAAAATATTAATAAAAGAGGATGCGACTTAATCCAGTTCAATGGTGAGTTTGCTTCTAATTTATAATATTGTATATTTATTCATAACAAATGAAATTTTAGTTTCAAAATATCAATACTTTGATAAATATAAGTACTGTACTTATAAAATACATGTAAATTCATTTTATAATTACTTTTGACACAAATTGAATTTCATCTATTCTTATGATATATGATTTTATTACGATTCTTCGATTCTCCCGGTGATTAATTTTTTTTATATATTCAATAAAATTTATACCCTAAATTTTTTTATTTAATTTTTTTTTTTTATCTTTGGCCTATGAACGGCTTATTTATATATAATAAATTAAGAGAATGGTTTTTATACTTGACCAAATACTCAAAATCATGGGATTAAAAAAAATCATTAATACTAGTACCTAATTAAGTGGCTGATAAGATTCTTGAAGTAATAGCTTTTTTTATATACTTCTATCTATAAAAATTATTAATCAATGAAGTCATACAATAGGAGGACAGGTCCAGCTAAAAATAAGTTCCGATTTTTACAATCCAACGAGATGTTTCGGGATAATATTATTGTCCCATCTTCATTCCTTTGAAATTGTTTCCTGGAGTTGATCATATGGGTATAATATGTATATTTATGTATCATAATGGGCTAATGATATCATTCTCACTAAATAAGTAAGAGGGAACAACTCGCTCGTTATGATATATAAATATACATGTATTATACCCATATGATCAACTCCGGGTCAGTAACAATTTTAAAGTACCGAAGATCGGACAATAAAATTATCCCGAAACGTTATTTTTGGCTGCACCTGCTCTTTCCGCAAAGGCCTATTTGAAGGTTCTAATTGCAAAATAATAATTTGCAATAGAGGAACGAGCAGGTGCAGCCAAAAATAAAAAGCCTTTGACGTTTCGGAAAAATTTTATTGTCCCATTTTCAGTACTTTAAAATTGTTTTTGTCCTGGTGTTGGTCATATGAGTATAATGCATGTTTATTTATGTATCATAACGGGCGAATGATATCATTCTCACTAAATAAGAGGGGACAGACAACTCGCTCGTTATGATACATAAATATACATTTATTATACCCATATGATCAACTCCGGGACAGTAACGATTTTATAGTACTACGATGGGACAACAAAATTATCCTGAAACGTCTCCTTGGATTGTGAAAATCAGAGGCCTTTTTATTTTTGGCTGCACCTGTTCCTTCCTCTATTGCAAATTATTGAACTACATTAGGCCTATTCGAAAGTTCTAATTCTCCTTCATCTTTAGGCTGGCTCTATACACTTTAAGCACATAGTTGACACAAGAGTCTTTATATATATCTTTTCAATAAAAAATCTTATTATTATTTTTTATGAAATACTTGCCAGAAGAACCGGCTTTTCAAAGAAGTAAACTTCCAATACATTTTTGATCAATTATCTCTTACAACTTCCTAATTTTTTTTATATCGAGTAAGATTTAAACTTTCGACCGTTGGTTTTCGTTGAAACATTTTGTAAATTAAAATTAAATATACAAATTAAAAACTAGGTTTTTTGTTTGAAAGGTTTTATTAATTAAAAAATTAACACTTGATCTGATGATGACAAGGAATTGTCGAAATACGTATCAAGTGTTAATTTTTTAATTAATAAAACCTTTGAAACAAATAACCTAGTGTTTAATTTGTATATTTAATTTTAATTTATATAGAGTCCTTATATATTATTATATTTCTTGTAATTAGGTGAAAGTTTTTACAGACTTGAGAGTCTATTAAAGAATAGACTAAAAATAAATTTGTTTTTCAATTACAAAGTTTTGAGGAAGGTGGCGTTTTTGGGTAGGATGATTCGATTATTGAAATTTTAATATTTTCTTCGGGCTATAGTCCTATAAGGAATGAAGATTAACTAATAAATAAATTTCATCCAAAACATCTTCTTTGGCATCCAAAGACAGTAACTCTCTTCCGATTGAATAAACAATAGACCTATTATTATTATTGTTTATTCAACTCAAAAATAATGAACCTTCGAAACTTTTGAAAAAGTAGTATATCTGGGGGATTAAGCCCCGTTGAGTTTGAATTTTTTTTTCACTATCCATCACTTTGATGTAAAAGTCACACATTGAGACAGCTCACCTAAAAAGAGTTTGAGCCCGCCTGCTAATAGTCATTTTTTTTACTAAATGAATTATTTATAAAAAAATAAATATATATCTTATATATAAATCTTATATATTAATATTTATATCCTTTCACATGCCCAGATGGTTTTTTCATTATTTATCTCAATTCAAATATTTTTATAAAATAACTTTTGATAAGACAAAATTAATCAAAACCTCGGTAATATTTTTCTTTTAATAATTAATTTATTTTTTTCATAAATACGAAAATTAAATGTTTTTTACTCAAATCGGTTTGAATATTTATTATAAAAAAAAAAAAAAAATATTTAACCAGGTATCTTCTTTTAAATTTATGTAACATCTTTGATGACATTTAGATAAAACTTAAAAAAAAAAAGAATTTCAATTTTTAATAAATGAAAATTACAAGGTTATTTATTTATTAATGATTTCCAAAGTATTCTTTCGATTCTTTTATTCCATATTCCAGCCAATAAAAATATAAAATTTCAAAATTGTTTTGTAATATATCCAAGATCTAGGCTTATTTCATTATAATTTTTTTTTTTTTTTTTTTTTTAAATAAATTCTACCTCTTTTGTTTGACAATCTTAATTATTTGCAAATATTAAAACATAAATATATGATAAATTTTTCAACAAATATTAAATTTAATACCATATTTTATTTGACGTAATAGGTCGTTGAACTTTATTTTAAAAAATTATTTCATTCCCACTTCAAAATAAAAATCAATCTGTTCACTGTTCGTACCAAAAAACCTCAGAAACTACAAGAGCTAGAGCCATGGATTTTTTTTTTTTATTTTGTAGGGATTTTCAAAGGGGTGCAGGTATATAATATCATTCCCTAAATCTCAGCTGTACCCCTACTATGCGCGGTTATTTAAAAACGCTAAATTATTGTATAAGAGCTAGAGCCATGAAATTTTTATTTTTTCTTAGCTATGTATGTTAATATATAGAGAAAATATTGGAATCATGTCAAAAATTAAATATCGAGATTTTTATGGAAATTGAAGTCCAAATAAGTGGGTCACGCAAAATTGTCTGTCTGTAAAAATATCTCAAGAATGAAAAGAGCTAGGAGGTTGAAATTTTATATTTAAGTTAGGTATCCTTTGACACGTGACACGAAAAGCTTTTGAACAAAATCGGACAAAAAGTACTAGTACTTTACTGATGTACTTTTTCAAATTTTTTTGATATTCTCGAAATTCGTTCCAACGATTTTGTTTAAAATTAATAAATCATTTACTTTTTAGATGTTCTTTAAAATGTATATTCTCATTTTGCTCTTGAAATTGTTTGAAGCACTCTTTCCTCTTGTACAGGTGGTGGTCAATATTAAGTCCCCCCCATGCGTTTTCTACTTGTGATTATTTCATTGTTTTTATAAAAGAAAATGAAAAATCTTTTATTGGAAATATTCTAGGTTTGAACCATGGAAGTTTCCATTAAAAAATATATAATATTTTTTTTAAAAACAAAGAAATAATCACAAGTAGAAAACGCATGGGTGGGACTTAATATTGTCTCTCACTGTACTTCATAGGAAAGGAGAAATGGTAATAGTATATAAATACTTTCCCATGTTGATAAATTTTACATCTAATGTTAGGCATACTCCATTAGGATAGTATAGCTAAACAAAATCAATTAAAATAACAAATTTTCTTTTTGTTTGTAAATAGAAAGTGTTTTTTTATAAACACACAACTGACCTATCCACTTATTTTGCCAAACCTGACAAGCACTCGTATGTTTACAAAAATAATTCCTCAAGGGAAATACATTTTCGAACAGGGTAGATTTCTTTCTTTTTTTTTTGTCCTTCCCTTAGCTCATTTGAAATTAAAATTACTCTTTTTTTGACCCTAAACTTTTGATCATGGATTGGTTCGTGATTCTTCAAAAGCGACTTGGCATTATACTCTCTCTCTACTAGCAATCTCCCTCCATCCCTACTTAATTATTGACTAATATTACAAGTTGAATATCAAATTCCTTCAATTGTTTATTTCAACATTCTGCATATACAATTATATACGAGCACATGAGCAAAATATCAAAAAGTCTTCCCAAGGATATTCCACCTGATGAATACGGAATATTGAATCTTTATTCTTCGCCTTCTTAAAATTAACTATATTAAATTATCTTAAGAATATTTGTATATTTATCGCCTATTTTTCTAACTATCAAGGTAAAAAAATGTCGCCTATAGAACCTTGACATTATATGTAAATAAAAGAATTTTATATTATCCTCTGTACAAATAACAAGGTCAACCACCTCTAGTGTGAATAAAAAAAATATATTAGTAAGATAGGAAAGAATTAGGCACTCTTCTTTTATCTTCTTAATGGCCGGTTTCTTCAAATATAGTCAAGTTAACTATTACTGAAGAAACCAGTTTTAAAAGCCTATGGACCCTGTTATGCAATGGTGTGTTAAAGACCAAAAAATTCAAAATTGAGTTAAACACGGAATATTGTTTCAAATGCTTTAATTAATAGTATTTTTTATGAAATATGTCCTAAAAAAATTTATATTTAATGTAAAAGCATAAAATTATTTTTACAATATTTCAATGCAGGATTTTAATTTTTCAAAAATGATTTATGTTCTTAACACGTTGTTTTTTATGATGTTAACAACCAATAAAAAGTTATTTAACCTATATTATTTATGTATATTATTTACCTTAAATAAACCAAAATCCTTTTTTTTTTTTGAAAAATGAGAAATGAATTCGTAGATGTCAAAAATTTAATTTTTTGATATTATTCCTGATAATGAAGATGAGGATCAGTGCGATTTCGAAAAGACAACAAAATAAATAATATTAAGTCAATTTCATTATAACTTTGATTTACTGTTGCCATGTTCACTTCCATTCAGGATTTAATTGATGAGAGAATTTTGTTATCACTTTGTATTTAATTTTAAAACATTAAAATTATTAATGTAATTTTGATAAAAAGTTTCTAAGCTATTAGTATTAAATATAACCATAAAAGAACTTTAATAATATCTTCGTTTTAATTTTTGAATTATAACCTAAAATTATTTTATTTATTATCAAGAGACTTTGAAGCATTTTTGCAAATTGCAAATTGGACTTAGAGAATTTTGCAAAAATAATTTTTTATGTTTTATTGTTTTTCTCCAAATTAGTCGTATTTTTAGAGATAATTTATGAATATCTGCCATAATTACAGTATTTACTTGCACAATTGACAAAAAAAATGATATATAATCTAATCAAAACAATTAAATCAGAAAAACTTTAATGTTGATTTTCTCAAAACTCGATGTTTGGTCTTTGACACACCATTGCATAACAGGGTCCATATATATATAGTTGGAAAGAACCAACCCAAAATTATCTTTTTTTTTTTTGACCAAATTTATAACTTCCTTTATTTTAATAATTTTAATATTTATGAATTTTTTTTTCAACTTCTTATGCTTTAATAGTTCCTTATCTAAAATTAAAAAAAAAGACAAAAGCGTTGCCTTTTTTTGATGATATCTGATGACTCACATCCACTTTTTGTTTTTACACTTGATTTATAATAAATCACGCGTATTATATACCAAGTTGAATAAACTCAAAATTAATTCTCTATTTTTAATTTATAAAAATATTGATAATGAATTATATCCAAGTTGTTTAATAATTTTATATTTTCAATTGAAAACAAATTCATATACTAATATATATTTAATTAATGTTAATATTAATTTATTAATCGTCTATTCATTTGATTTATACAAGTTCGAATGAATTTTAGATGTATAGTTATAGAAAACAATTTCTTTTTATTTACTTATCTCCCAAAATTAAGCTTTATTTATTATTTATAAAGATAAATTTTTTATTAAAAATATTTATGAAATATGAGGTCTAGTAAAGGTCATGTCTAATTTGTTAAGTCTCATAGCAACTTCTTTTAGAAACTTTTATAATTAAATAAACTCTACTTTTATTTTAAAAATAATTAGGAAACCTACAAAAAAAAAAAAAAAATTGTAATTTTATAAAATTTGATGTTTTAGTTTTTGATTTCTTGTACGTCTAAAATGTGAATAACTTTTTATTTTCTCGTACCCATATCTAGGGTTACCATAATTTATTGAGGCCAGATCCGGACCGACGACTTCCGGGGGGTATAGAAAAATCTTTGAAAAGTAGGCACTGAAATCTACGTTTTTAGCTATCCTGAGACTTGCAAAAATATTATCAAACTTGGCTTGATTTATAAGCTTTTTAAATTAAAAAACAAGTATTATGGGATTAATAAATTACAAATTTATTATACTTAAGCCTTTTTAATACACTATCAAGTAAATTCTATGAAATATTTACATACAGTAGATAACATGTGGTGCGGCACGGTGCAAAATTACCCAATTTGACCACGTTTTCCGGTTCATATTAGTAAAATACGGATATTTCTCAGATCCGGTCGCAAAACCGGATACGCGTTCCAAATCTGGTATATAAAGTATTGGATTCATGTCAAAAATTCAATAGAGATTTTGATGGAAATACACGTTGTGGGGTTCCCAAAGTCAAAAAAATGATTCCGTCAAATTTGTCTGTCTGTGAGTTAGTCTTTGAACAAAATATCTCAAGAACGAAAAGAGCTAGGATGTTGAAATTTTATATTTAAGTTAGGTACTTCCCTGACACGTAACCCAACGCTTTTGAACAAAATCAGCCAAAGAGTACTAATACTTTACTGATGTACTTTTTCAGTTTTTTCCGATTTTCTCAAAATTCACTTCAACGATTTTGATTTCATAAATCAATTAATTTTTAGATCCTCTTTAAAATGTATATTCTCATTTTGCCCTCAAAATTGTTTGAAGCACACTTTATTCTTGTGATAGAAGAAATGGTAACAAAATATAAATATTGATATTTTACTTTGTTTTTATATTTTTAAATTTTACATCTTGAATTCTAATGCACACCCGGAAACCAAATATATGTCGGCACAAAAAATCTGGTGTGACAAGTAATTGAAAGTTGTTTTCTGTGTGACCACTTACACCAGATTTTTTTTTCACATGGATTAAACTCAGGATGATTAATATTACTTTCTTGATACCATTATATTTATTAAATTTTTATAATTAATTCTCTCCATTTAATTTTATTATTTATGCAATTGTTATTTTAAAAATTTTATATTTGATTTATTTACAAGATAAATAAATAAAAAAATATTATTAAAACTATGATTTATAGTTTGTTTGTTTTTTATACATACTGTATTGATAAAAAAGAACATGCTATAAAACCAATGCATATATAATCAAGACTGCGACATTCAACCCCCCCCCCCCACTCCAAGTGTGTAGCTTGCAAATTATTAACATCACCTATAATCATATTATATTCATTTAATAATTAATGGCAAAACGCTCGTTGTTCACCCAACCACCGCTCCATTTTGACTAATTGCTATGATCGTATGAACAAAGGGTGCAGTCGCTTCGCTTTCCTTTTCCTTTCCTTCTATCAACTCGAACCTTTTTCTCATCCTCTCTTTATATTCGATATATCTTCTTGCCTCGATTTAAAAAATAATAATAAAATGTCCCGTGTTTTTGTAAAATTATTTATTTATTTAAAAATTTTATATGTCAAATATGAAAATATTTTAAGTTCTACTTATTTTTTGCCCGGGAGCCGTGGCTCAGTGAGAAGACATTAGCTTCTCGCACCGGAGTCCCGGGTTCGCTTCCCGTCCCAAGCGAGAAAAATTTATTTCATTTGATTTGACTACAAAACATTTGAAATAAATAGGGATGGGGTCTAAATGGCCTTAGATGCCGAAAAAGACCTTAACAAAAAAAAAACTTTTTTTTTACTTTCTCTTACCCATATCTGTAATGTATTGGGTTCATGTCGAAAATTAGATGTTGAAATTTTGATGGATATACATGTTTTGAGATCCCCGAGTCTAAAAAAGCAAATTGGTGTGTTTGTGTGTAATGATTTTAAGCATGAAGGAATTGAGCTACCGGATTGAAATTTTATATTTACTTCAGGTACCCTCCCGGACACTCAAAATAAGATTTTGAACAAAATCGGCCAAAAAGCTTATTGATGTACTTTTTCCAGTTTTTTTTTCCATTTTCTCAAAACCGGCTGTAATAAGTTTGATTAAAATTCAAAAATCAATTATTTTTTTTATATGCTCTTTAAAATCATCAGTAAAATTTTTCGAGAAAATTGTTTAAAGCTACTGATGTACTTTTTCAGTTTTTTTTTCGATTTTCTCAAAATTGGCTTTAACAATTTTGATTAAAATTCATAAATTAATTTTTAGATCCTCTTTAAAATCTATATTCCCATTTTACCCTAAAAATTGTGGCACACAAAAAATCTGGTGTGATAAGCACAGTACACATCTTTCTCTTACCTTCAATAAGGTAAGAGAAAGTTGTGTGCTGTGCAACCAATCACACCAGTTTTTTATTAAAAACTTTTTTTTGTAAATCTACTTTGCATAAATATCTGACTGGAACTTTTGAATGAAAAATAATTTTACGATCATATAATATAATTTTTTACGGAATTAATACTATAATTTATTGTTAAAGTTATAATAATCACTAACTTATAGCCTCGATTATACTTTTTAATAAATAACAGAAGAAAAAAAAAAAATAAAATTAATCATTTTCTAACATAAAACAAGTCGTAATCGAATATGTCAAGTTGAGAAAATTTTCATGCTTGAAGGAATTTGGAATTTGACACCTTTAAAGCGACTTAATCCCCTCCCCTCACTACTCTTCAGTCATATATTTCTGGCGAATATTTACATCCATTTTTAGAATTAGCTGATATGAAAGATTTTTCAAGAAAACTTTTATAATACGATATATCAAATTTAAAATCAAGCATTGAACCATATGGAATAAATTTTATTATCAGCATATTAATTTTATTACTATATAAAAAAAATGCTTATATTAAAAATTCATTTGGTCATTCTGCTAAAAATCAGAAAGTTACACTCAATACTTGATTGAATTGACAAAAAAATTAGATTAATAATAAATGATAAAATTATAATTATTTTATTGGAAATTATTATATGGAATTCAATATTATTACAGGTGCCATTGGTCTGTTTTAAGACCGGAGGGGACTGGGATTTCTAGATTAGAATAAACAATGTGAATTTGAAATTGTATTTGTTGTAAAATACCAATTCCAAGGGCCCAAATAGGGCGAAAATATTGAAATTGATCATATAAAAAATTTTAGGGGTGGGGCACTCGTTCCTTCCCTTATATACCCAGCCTGGGGTTCCGTGAAACATTCATAAGGGTTCCGCAAGGAATAGAGAAATATTACATACATATATACTGAATTTGTTATTGTTTTTTCTAAAACACAAAAAATATTAATGATTTAAATTAAACATTTCTATAATTGTTTTTCATTTTTTTTCATTAAAAAAAAATACCATTATTTTTACTTTTTTTATTCTTTATATCATATTTTAAAAATTTAAACACTAGGTACTTTGAACAGTCAGTTTTAAGCTGTCCGCGAAAAACCGACTGCTACTAATATTTATGTTCCAAAAAACAGGCGAAAATTTCACATTAATATTTATTAAATATTAAAATTATTATACTAAAGGAATTTATTTTTTATTTATACCTGAAACGATGATTATAGATAGTGATTTTTGTATTGTACTTGGGATGGAGGTGAGAGGCAGCTATATAAAAAAAAAATAGATGTGATATCAACGGAAATGCACGTTTTTTTTCTCATTAGGTCTTTAGAAGGTCATATGAAATCTACTAATTCTTTTATTTGTAATTTATCTATTTTTATTCTTTTAATATATCCCATATCATATCTTTAACATATTTTTTTTTTTTTGAATTGCTCATTAATAAACAAATTACATTTTCAGTAATTGTTGGTACGGTATCTATAATCTAAGATACACTGATGAGGCTGTACTGTAAAATTTTTTCCAAAAGTACAAATTCAGATCTATGACATTATTCCTATTTTTTTGAAACTCCACTTCTCGTTAATAAAACATTCAACCTTCGCCATTGATCAAACATTTTATCGTTTTGTAATGAAAAAAAGGTTGAGAAACAAACCAATGAAGCACTAGAGCGGAAATCAAAAGCCCCTGACTCATTCCCAAGGTCAAAAACAATATATATAAAAGCGTCAATTTTGATGAAAATCTAAAAATATATTACTAGACAAGATGGACATGTGAACAAGTGCAAATCACATGCTTTTTAATCAGATTTTTCACAGTTGTTTTGATTAATAAATTTTTTGTTTCAGTTTAAGTGAAGCTTATTCTGTGACCTTCATCAGTTACAGATTACAAAGATGTAACATTCTTGCTAATCTGAATTGTACAGCCGGCGAAGTACAAGTACCTGATGTGCTTGAGAGCCTTTAGCTTAGGCAACCAAAATGCTTAGCTGTCGGAAGTGTTGCCTTCCACTCTCGACACATCAGGCACTTGTGGCTTCGACTGTACCTGAGAAAGACCGACACGTTGTAATTTTTACAAAAAAAATAACACTTGTGTGATTTTATTAATCACACTATCTTGAGTTCATTTCAAAGGTCAATAAATATATTTTTATTTATATTTCGTTTGAAGCATCACCAGATAATTATTTAATTGGTTGATTTTCGTTCACTCCGAGTACCCAACTTCCTCGATGATGTGTTGTCCCCCCCCCCCCCCTCTTGGAAAACTATTTGGGATTCACGGCCAGTGGTCCGACAACTTCCGGATCTCGATATCCGGGCGCCACTGCTTTGCACTTAGATTTCCTTCCAAACCTAGGGTTCATTTTAATTCACTTCTATTTTTAACTGACCCATCAATTCAGAATTATTTCTATTATGCCTCTTGGAGCTATTCCCTCTTCTTAAGAAGAACAAACAATTTCAAATTTTTCTTAGTTTTGTCCCTTTTTATGAGCAAAATTGAATTGATTTTCACGTCCACATTTTGTTGACTCGTCATTCTTTGTTTTTGGTTATTATACATTTTTAAAACTAATAATCTCATTCTTTTTTCTAGTAAAAAAAAAGACAAATTAAATATAAATATTTGATCGTGATGATTTGTATTTCATGAAATAAAATTTTATTCATAGAGTTTGGAAAGCTGTGGTTTAAAAAAAAAAATGTATATAAAATTCTGATGTGACTATCACAGAAAAATATCCTTTTATTTATTTTGCCCTCCCTGCCAAAAAATAAGATAAAGTAAAAAAATTAAAAAAGGATTTTGGAAATTTGTATGTCTTATGTGTTTGTAAATACTGAACAATTTTTTTTTTTTCTTATAATTTTTCTTCCTTTTTGAAAGAGTACCGGCCCTGTTATGGATAAGTGTTGTCAGAGATATAAATAACACATTTTCGAGATAATATTAACCTACAAAGTTAAAAAAAAAGAATTTGGTAGCCAGGAATCGAACCTGGACCCATTATTAAAAACTATTACAACCAAAATTGAGAATTTTATTCAATATTTTCAACCACAGAGATACAAATTACAAAAATCCTTTTTTTAAGTTTTGTTTTTTCGGAAGGGGAGAGAGGACAAAATAAATAAAACGATATTTTTCTTGCCACGTCAGATTTTATATACCCTTTTCCTTGATTTTTTTTTCACATAGTGTTTTGAGGTCTCATGAGTCGAACAAAGGGGGTACCGCAAATTGGTCTGTCTGTGTGTAACAATTTTAAGCATGAAGGAATTGAAATACCGGATTGAAATTTTATATTTAAGTTAGGTACCCTTCCGGATACTCAAAATAAGGTTTTGAACAAAATCGACCAAAAAACCCTAGTACTTTACTGATGTACTTTTTCAATTTTTTTCAATTTTCTCAAAATTCGCTTCAACAATTTTGATTAAAATTCATAAATCAATTATTTTTTAGATGCTCTTTAAAATGTATATTCTCATTTTGAAATCTTTTGAAGCACACTTACTCTTGTACTTCATAGGAAAAAGTTAAGATTTTTTCGATTTTCTCAAAATTCTCTCCAACGATTTTGATTAAAATTCAAAAATAAATTATTTTTTACATGTTCTATTAGAGGAATTTACTTAAATCTCAAATCGCGTTTTAGGATGCCCTGTTTTATAATTTTTGAACTATGTTATACCTCCTCTTGATAAATTTTTCTCAGTTTTCGTTTACATGACACATTCCAATTTTATTTAGATACTAGTCGCAAAGCCCGCCTTCGGCGGGCTTTCCGCCTAGCCAGGGGGCTGCGCCCCTGGACTCCCTTGCTCGCCTTCGGCGAGCAAGTTTATTCCCAATTTGTGATATTTCTTGTTGCAATGCAAGTGTTAAGATGTTAAGGAAGGATCTTATATTCAAGCGAGGCGAGGGTACCGATTGGGAACAGCACAAAAGGGTCTGTTTATGACTGTTTAAAGGGTCAGTCACCTGCGTCCTCTCTTCGTTTTTCAACTGCTGCGTAGCCCCCACCCCCAGCCCATAGTCAGGTAGGAAGCTGGTTCTCAGAGCATAAAGGACGCTCTCTAATTTCCTAGCCAACTTGTTGATTTTGTGTTCCCATATTGAAGAAATTTGATTATAATTAATTTTCCAAAATATTTAAGAGATTCAAATTATTACTACGTTACTCCCAGAGCCATATACTATATGTGTACTTAATTTCAAATGGATTCATTGAAAATTGTGGATTTCTATAGAACATATACATACATATTTACATACATACATACATTTTTCCCATTTCATTTTTATATATATAGATTACAACAAATTGAATTATATATATATACAGTGCTTAGAAATTCTAATCAAGTTAAAACCCGATATTTAAGGGCGCTTTGAAATTTTGAGATATAAAGAAACAAAATAAATCTTTTCACTGTGATTGAATCTGATCAGGAAGCAAGTTCTTTCTTCTATATGAAAATCTAAGAGAAATAAAAGAATTGTGCTTTTAAATCCGGTTTTTTTTCCTCCCCATTCCTCATTAGAACAAATTTGAGTTAACCCCGTTTGTAAAAGGAGATTAGTTTTCATTGAGGGCTTTTACTTGGTCCTAGGTAATAACATAATGGGTTTCTAATTCATTAAATCCCTTTAATAAATTATACGTCAAGTTATTAAGGATCATCCCTCGACAGAGGTTAGGCTCTGGATCGAGTTGATAAATAAATTTCGGTCAAATAGCCAATCCATTTTCAATGTTGACCTATTTTGCTACCTGTTATTAGTAATATACCACTCCTTTCACTTACAATAATTTTTTTTTAATCCAATTTTTTTTTTTTCTATTCGTGTATTTATTTTCTATCGAATGTCAAAAAAATATAATGAAATAAAAAGGGAAAAATAAGATTAAAAAAAAAAAATCTCCATTAATATTGTTATTATTATTATTTTCTCTTATTTGTATATACAAAGATAAAGTATTGGATTTATGTGAAGAATTCGGTTATTTGAACCCAAAAACCAAGTCTTTCAATTGACATCATTAATGAAGACGGAAATCTAGGTTTCCAGTTTAATATGTTTAAATTTAAGTGGAGTCGTTCTATCAAAAAATTTAAAGAAAGGAGAAAAAAATATCCTTTCCCAAAGTACAAAAAATATTATAAAAGTTTTTAATTATAGATCAAATTTTGTATTAATTATTGTCTTTATTCGTCTTAGGAATCGGTACCGAGATCGATTTCCTCCAATCCTCAGGAAAAAGATCACTAGTCCAAATCTCATTAATGACCTCGAATAACAAACTCTTTGTAGCAATATTTAAATTTTTAATCATTGACATATGGATGGTGTCAAAACCCGGGGAAGTATTCTTGGAGCTCCTTATTATACTCTCAAATTATTAAAAATATAAATAATATACAACATTTCGACTGTTTCTTCTGCATTCGTTTTCAAGTATTGTGCACTTGCTCCCTCTCAAAAAGTTATTGTAACAATCATGCTTTTTATGTAAATACTTGCTTTGATGATGGATTCTAACTTCATGGGAGTGACTGTATATATTGCTAACTTCATTGCTTATAAAATGTACTAACTTCACGTAATAGAGGTTAGTTCACTTGAGTCTGAGCAAGTACTTGAAAACGACTGAAGAATAAGCAATCGAAACGTTGTACAGTAAATATATTTTTAATAAATAATTAATACAAAATGTGGTCTATAATTAAAAACTCGCATAATAATACAAAAAAGTCTTAAAAATAAAACCTGGTTTCAAAATTTTTGTTAAAAACTAGTTTTGCTCTCTTTAACAAAAAATGTTACAATCAAGATATCCTATATCAGATATCAAATAAACAAAAAAAATTTAAATCAGCTTCATATTTTTTTTTTTTTTAATATTTTGGACATTCATCTCAACCGTGTCTTGATTAATATTGTTATATATATTACTAGCTGCGGTAGGGTTGCCTTCGGCAACCCTACCCCGCCAGCCCTGGCGGGCGGCGTCTCGGGATATGACTAAGAGTTGTCCAGATAAATGTATTTTAATTAATTATGAAAAAGAGTTTTTATTTTTTATTTTAAATATTTGATTAATATATTTTTCAATTATTTACACCCTAAGGAAGCGTAATTTTAAATTTTATTAAAAACGAATGAAAAATAAATTTCAGGGGGGGCAGGGGGGTGATTGAACTTTCTGATGTCTAAAATACCATTTTTCAATTATTTACACCCTAAGGAAGCGTAATTTTAAATTTTATTAAAAACGAATGAAAAATAAATTTCAGGGGGGGGCAGGGGGGTGATTGAACTTTCTGATGTCTAAAATACCATTTTTCAATTATTTACACCCTAAGAAAGCGTCATTTTAAATTTTATTAAAAACGAATGAAAAATAAATTTCAGGGGGGGCAGGGGGGTGATTGAACTTTCTGATGTCTAAAATACCATTTTTCAATTATTTACACCCTAAGAAAGCATCATTTTAAATTTTATTAAAATCGAATGAAAAATAAATTTCAGGGGGGTCAGGGGGGTGTTTGAACTTTCTGATGTCTAAAATACCATTTTTCAATTATTTACACCCTAAGAAAGCATCATTTTAAATTTTATTAAAATCGATTGAAAAATAAATTTCAGGGGGGGTCAGGGGGGTGTTTGAACTTTCTGATGTCTAAAATACCATTTTTCAATTATTTACACCCTAAGAAAGCATCATTTTAAATTTTATTAAAATCGAATGAAAAATAAATTTCAGGGGGGGTCAGGGGGGTGTTTGAACTTTCTGATGTCTAAAATACCATTTTTCAATTATTTACACCCTAAGAAAGCATCATTTTAAATTTTATTAAAATCGAATGAAAAATAAATTTCAGGGGGGTCAGGGGGGTGTTTGAACTTTCTGATGTCTAAAATACCATTTTTCAATTATTTACACCCTACGAAAGCAACATTTTAAATTTTATTAAAATCGAATGAAAAATAAATTTCAGGGGGGGGTCAGGGGGTGTTTGAACTTTCTGATGTCTAAAATACCATTTTTCAATTATTTACACCCTAAGAAAGCGTCATTTTAAATTTTATTAAAATCGAATGAAAAATAAATTTTAGGGGGGGTCAGGGGGGTGATTGAACTTTCTGATGTCTAAAATACCATTTTTCAATTATTTACACCCTAAGAAAGCGTCATTTTAAATTTTATTAAAATCGAATGAAAAATAAATTTT
>JAKCPI010021756.1:0-10571 GCA_023213315.1 Euborellia annulipes
TGATTGACTGCCTCATTTTGAGTAGAGGTTGATGCTGTCGCAGTTTCATTACTATTAAAGTTACAATTTATCGTTATCTGTTCCTTCTTTATTACTAGATCTCAGATTCTCTTGTTTGCTCCTATCCTCGTTATTAGATACATTTACATTCCTTTGGGAGATCTTTTCCCAATCTTGGGTTGCCTCGGTTGATAGAGGGTGTAGGAACACCAGACTGACAGGCATTCTTTGATCTCAGTTAACTTTTCTCTTCAGTCTCGATATTTTCCGCCTGCAACAATTTGACTCTCACTATAAAGTGATTTAACCAGGGTGATAATTTCAAGGACATATCTATTTTGACATTTATTGGATTCATCAAAGGAAAGGTTCTATAGAGTGTTCCATCCTATCTTCCATGTTATTACAGTCTACACATCTGAAAAACCAGTCCGTGTTTGCAGGTGTCATCAGATTTTAAACAAATACCCCTGTTTAGATAAATATAGACTCTGAATTACTTCTTCACGCATGAGAGATGAAGTTTTTTGTCACAAAAACCACCATTACATTTTAGCATCGATTGACAGTTGGATACACGTGTTGTTCACATGGAAGGGCGCAAATGTTATTTATTTTAAATAGGTAATAACGAATAATAAGAATTTATTATTATTATAATTATAACAAAAAAAAAAAAAGATGAGAAACAACAAAATACAAGAAACAAAAAAATAAAAAATAAAAAACCGACTAGGAATCTTAAGGGTAGTTGGGGGGAAAGTCTTCACGCTCAGAGGTCTACCAGAGCGACTTAGGATAAGTTTGGATGACTCTGGAATTTGATTAGGATTGAGAGGTCAATTTATTTTCGATATATTAGAATTCAAGATGTAAAATTGAAAATATTTATATTTTAGCATTTCTCCTAGGAAGTACAAAAGTAAGTGTGCTTTAAACGCTTTCAAGGGCAAAATGAGAATATACATTTCAAGGAGGACCTAAAAAAAATAATTGATTTATGATTTTCAATCAAAATTGTTAAAAAAATTTCAGAAAAATTGAAAAAACTAAAAAAAAAAGTGTATCAGCAAAGAGGCTTAGTACTTTTTTGAACGGTTTTGTTGAAAAATCCGTGTCACATGCCAGGAGTGGTATTTGACTTAATTATCAAATTTCAACCCTCATAGCTCATTTACTTCATGCTACTTTTTTGTATTTAGAGTGTCAAAACGTGTATTTCGGATCAAAATCTTGTTATCTTTTTTAAATTTTTTAAATGAATGCAATATTTTTTCTTCTTTTTTTATATATAGATTTAAGATAAAGTACAAAATTGACAACATTGTGTGGTTTTATGAAACCACGAAGGGTAAGTGAAACTTTTTTTCGGATCGTAGGTATTTATCTGAAAATTTTCAGAAAATTATTCAATTAAGGGTATTAAAATCTGTTTTTTAATCTTAACTTTGTTTACTTTGAAAATGGGAAATCAATAGACGCATGTTAAAAACTGAGAACAATATTTATTTAGCAATTGAAGATTTGAATCATTTTAAATTATTTAAAAAATGATATTTTTTTCAATTTTAAAATTGTATAATTAAATCTCACAATTATTTTTTATACTTCGTCATATATATTAAATTTCAACTTTTCAATTTTTATGTCACGGCTTGAGACATCATAGTTTCTAGCGTCACGGGCTTTGATGTCACGGCTTGTAACGTGACATGCTGATAGAAGAGCGAAAAAATTTGAGAGGATCAAAAAAAGTTTCACTTTAAAAAAGAAGAGGTTCAGAGTGGCAAAGCCCTCCGAAGGCACGTGACGTAGCCAGTGATCTTTAATTCCAGAAGAATAGATATACAAAGTGTATCATAAAAATTAAATAAAAAAATCAGCAGCACATTTTGCAAACTCGTTAAGCTATTTTTTTTTATTTTTAATTAGATTTATTATTCATCTAGGGATTATAAAAAATAAAACGAATGAATGCAACATTCCAGATTCGACTGACTGGACGGGAATGACACGTGTGTTTTTTGCCTTTGACGGAATTATTTAATGAAAAATGATGTAGATATGTAATAAAAAATAATAAATAAAAATTGCTACGTGATGATAAAATCATAATCGTCCTGATTTTGATTATCAATACACTGCGGCGTGCAAAAAAGAAACGTAACATTTTGTTTCTACTTCATAAGACCAGTTCTAATCTACCTTAATGATACTCTAATTTAAGAAACATTTAATATGAAATATCTTTAACATTTCTAAGTAAACTTAACACAAATAAAAATTTGTTTGTATCAATTTAAATAAAATAAAGAAAAATATGTCGATTTTCAATTTCAAAGAGGGAATAAATCAATTATGAATCTCTATATGTTTTGTAGGATATCAATTCTAAATATCGGTTTTTTATAAGAATTTCCAATAAAATAGACAGAGAAAAAACTGAAATGGAAAGATTATTTGTAAAATATAAGAAATTTAGCGTTAATAAAATAATTATAGAATTAGATGCAAAACGATTAAGGAAAGTTACAGAAATGAGTTACCTCTCTATGCTAGTTGGCCATTCGACCTCAAGGGCGCATTGTCAAATTGATTAATTTTTAATAGTACCAAAATTATAAAATAAAAAAAAATCTGTAATTATATAAATAGAATTGTTTAAATTTTAATTGTTAATATTAGGTTACAAAACAAAAATGTTTAAATATTTAAATATCGTAAAATAAAAACAATAATCACTGTTGGTAGCTCTGGCTGTCAGATGTTAAATTATAAAGAAACAAGGTCTTTATATACACAAGTTGGCCAGAAACTAGTGAATAAACAATTTTCAGGTCATAAGTCTTTGATGGGTCCACGTCATGAAGTTTTCTCCTTGCTAATATTTTTTCTATTTGGCAGCTTTGTTGACTGTTTATATAACCTAGTTCACATTCATTTTGTTTTTATTTGCAAATTGTATAGTTTCGGTCTAAACTAATTTAGACCCTGATATTTATACTACTTTATTAATAATGTTATGATGTATCTAAATTTTTATAAATTGTTTGTTTCGAACGGTTTTTTACAAAGGGAGGAGCTCTATGACGTCACTCTCTTGAAATGGAAAAAATGTAAATAAACCGTGTTGGATTTCCCTGTAAAAAACTGGGAATATACTATGACCTCACTTTTTCTTCGTCAGATGAATATCTATAATTATTAAGAAGATCGCTTAATACGTTCCAGAATCTAAGGTCCGAATTCAACCTTTAGTTTAAAGACAGCTTTGATGAACCAATAATCTTTAACAACGTTCTGTAATTCAAACATTAGTTTAGCGGAAGGTTTAAAGCACCAAAAGCGTTTAATGAACCGTTAAAATACGTTCTTGCACCCGGCATTAAAGTGTTAAATGATTTCCATCAATGACGGAATTCACTGGAGGGGCATTGCTGAAGGGCTGCAGCCCACATTCAAGAATAAAGCATATTTAGAAGGATAAAAATCGAATTTATAAAGAAGAAAAAAAAATTTTTATTATCTCTTTTACATTTAATATTTTTCTAAAATATCTTCTGATGATATAAAAGAGGATTTGAAGATCAACGTATTAAAAAAAAACTGGCATTCCTATTTATTTATTGTATCTTTTTAAAGCAGTAGAATATGGGGGGGGTATAGAATAAAACGTTATTAATAATTTTATTTTTTCTCTTTTTTTTTCTCTTTGAAATTTATATTTGTTGGATATTTAATTGGCATTTATTGCTTGGGAGGGAATTTTTTCCGTGTTTGTTTTTTGTACTTTTTTCTTTTTTGGTTCATCTTATATTATATAAAACGGAATTTATATAAAGAATGCCTTTTTATTCTAAGTATAAACACAAAAATTGTAGTGTGGGAGGAAAAAAGAGATAGCAATTCGATGGATGTAATTTTTTTTTTAAAGTGGAACTTTTATTTGATGACCTCAAAGGCCCTGACGCCATAAGCTATGACTATGATGTCAAAGTTGATGGTAAAAAAATCCGGGTGGGTAAAGAGAGCGATCTATGAACCGTCTCTAGGCTTCATCTGAGATCCCAAATTCTAAAACTCAATTTACAAAATAGTCAATATTTTATTTATTTTTTTTACCAATCTCAATGAAACTTTAGAAAAAAACTCATTTTTTAATTATAAATCTCTGGTAAAAATTTGGTTTTAATCAGACAATGCTAAATATATATATTCGATAATATAGAGTTGAGTGTTGATGTCATTAAGGTCGAAAATAGACTTAACTTTGATCGTCAATAACTCCCAAATTAGATCATATAATTAAAAGGGCTTTAGTTCTCTGAAATCAGGGGGGAATTCAAGAATTAATAACATGTATCATATGTTAGATAGAGTTTTTTGTTTAATTACATTAAGGCATAGACAATCTGACGTTTGCCCATTGAATTATTTGAAAACTATGCATTTTATAGAAATTTTGAATATAAATTATTAATCCTCATAAAAAATAAAGAAAAATGATATATCATATGTGAATATTTTTTTTTTTTTTTTTTTTTTTTTCTCCTTCACTTTCCCCTTCTCTTTCTTTTCCCCCCCTCCGTCCCGCTATCTCTTTGGCCTATGACCCCTATGTTGAATTTAGACGATTTTGGGGGGGGTTTGGGGGGTTCATTTGGGGGTTGGGTCTTTGGTGTTTTAATTAAGTAATTTGGGATTCCCGGGGGCCGGGCCCGCGACCCGAGGCGTACGGGGGGCGGGCCAGCCACGTCCCGACCCCCCCGGGCTATGTGCAATATTAAAATTTATTTAATACTTCTTTTTATTTCATATTTCTTATATGGCTTATTTTGACTTAATAAAATTAAATAAATCCGTGGCTCAACTGGTTAATTGACATCATGCAAGCTATATTTTTTTTCCATTCTCACGTAACCAAACTTCGCGAGTTCAAATCCACCTCCTGCACTTTTTTTTTTTTTAAATCATATTATCAATTTCCTTTTATTTTTAATGCTAACTTTAATTTCATTTATTTGTCATTATAACGAGAAAGGATTTGTGGAATATAAATTTTGGTAACTCTATGTTTAGGAAATTTTGACAAATTTTTAAATAACTTTTTTTCATTTATGTTGGCATGAAGGCCACATTTTTAACCAATTACGCTGGCTGGAGTTGGAGAACGAATCTGGAGGAGCAAATGAGCAGGGTATTATCACACATTAATGATATATCATTAATGAGGAACTTGGCCAAAAAAAGGTTAGGAAACACTGGATTATGGGGGGGAGGGGCGCAAGTTAGGCACTTGCCACAGGCGCTTCATACCCTTGATATGGCACGGTTTTCTAAATTAAGCACAAATTTCAAGATCAATTATTCCACAGATTACTATTATAATTAGTACGCAGCGCCGACGTAATCATCTCAAAAATTTTATATTTTCTAAAGTAAAATTAAGTTTCAAGGAATTGAAAATTGGAAATTAAATAGGCCTATATCAAGGGCGGATACAAGGGGGGGGGGGAGTAAAGGAGGTAATTACCTCCCCCACACCCTCGAGATTTGAGAAAAATATTTTTTTTTGGGAATTAAATTTTATTTTGAATATAAAATTTTAAAAATTAATACTTAAAAATTTCATTTGTATATAAATTCTGGTAAACTAGTTACAGCATATGTCTTTTTATGATCACTTTCTTATATTTATTTTTTTGCACCTTAACTAACTAATTTAATAATAAAATTTCAACCTCATAGCTCTTTTAGTTCTTGAGATATTTTGTTCCCATACACACACACAACTCAGAAACAGAGAGGCACAATATATATATATATACTGTATATATAGGAGAAAGTAAAAATGAAAGAATGTGTAGTTCAAAACGGAGAAATAAAGAATTTATGTCAATATGGTGTTGATTAATGCGTCTAAAAATTAATACTTAGACTTATATTCCTTTTGTTAGAATCCTTTAGGCTTTGAAGGAAAGAGGCTTATTTTTATATAACCTTTCTAGAGTTGCCAGATTAATTTCGATATTCATCAGAGTCGAAGGCTGTTCTTACTATAAAAAACAAGAGTTATGTTGCTGAGCAACATCAACTAAGTCAGCATGTCCGAATACAAGGTGAGGGAGACGCTTTCTGTAATTGCCTGGCTTTTGGAATTACCTCTCAACGAGATCGAAGAAGTCCTAGCCGAATTACCCTTATGTGAAGTTTGTTCTGAATGTCCATTTTCTCCAACTATCGATCTGGCAGTGTCGCATGTCATCGATAAAAAATCTAAACAACTTGAGTTTGAGTTTCTGGATGAGATGGACTCCCTCAGGGATAGTATTCGTCAAGTTTCGAGAAATTCTCAACAAATCTGGACCACATTCAGGATCACTCTCTTTCGAGCCTATCAATTGGCTGAGATGACCTTGCAAGAGTAAGAATTCCATTCCATAAATCTTTTATTGTGTTGCATATCATGATTTTTATTCATTTCTCTGCCTAGGCCATTTAGGATTAAATTTATATATATATATATATTTTAAATTGTTAATTATAGATGGCAAGGGGGGAACGTAAAGTATGGTTGGAAGTCTTTTTTTTGTTTTTTATTCTGCCCGTCTAGCCAACTGCCATTGGGCTAAAAATTTTTACAAAATATACATATATCAAAATAATATAAACAAAACAATAATAATAAAAATAAACCTTAAACCTACTATGATAAGAAAGAACAATTCAAAGAAACATTAGGGATATTCGGGATCTTGTGTTTTGTCCTAAATGTCCTAAATTGTACACAGTTTAGCACAAAACAGACCAAAAATAAATTTGTCCTATGTCGTATTTGATGACTACTGGCGCTCCTATCGGGGAGATCGAACAACAGATTTACAATATAAATATAAACAAAAAACATGTAAATATCAACAAATGAATTTACAACATACGACACCGATTTAAGGGTGCGTACACACCTGCGCTCTGCTCCGCTCGCGAGCAGTTCGCGGCTCGAAGTTCGTTGCTCGTTGAAATTATTTATTTTGACGAACCTGCCGCGATCCAAAGAGATGGATCGCGGCGAGCAGCTCGCGAGCGGCTCGCGAGCATCTCAAAACAATAACAACAAGCAGCTCGCGAGCGGAGCAGAGCGCAGGTGTGTACGCACCCTAACAGCCCTGTGCCCTCGGGGCTTGGTGTAGAGGTTAGCGTGCTAACATAGTATATCAAACGTCGCGAGTTCGGGCCCCAGGCAGTCCGATGAGTTTATTTAAGCCATTTGGATACCAAAATAGAAATTCCTGGATATTTTCATGAAATAACAGTTATCGTCAAGTTTTATATGGCCTAAGTTGCCTAAGACTGTGTGAATGAGAAAAAAGTGTGAATGTTTAAAAAAAAAAAAAAAAAAAAAAAACAGCCCTGTGGCCGTCCTATCTACTATTTAGCTATAGGAGAGGTAAATCACCTAAGTCGTATATTCAAATAAGACCTAGGAGATTTTTTAAGACGATAGGACGTCCTATATACAAGATCACGAATACCCCTATTATAAAATAATATGATAAGAAATAAAAACATACTTCAAAGAAACATACAATAAAATGATAAAAAAAAACAATTCACAAAAACATTATAAAATAATATGATAAAATCTGGTGTGACTGGCGCACAGCACTCAACTTTCTCTTACCTTCGGTAATCGAAAGTTGTGTACTGTGCTTGTCACACCAGATTTTTTGTGTCGACATGTATTTAGTTTCCGACAATACGGTACATTCGATTTTCAAGATGAAAATTTATAAGTAGGGGAAAATATTATTATTTTGTTACCATGGCAACCATTTATCCTATCTTTTCTATGGAGTACAAGAGTAAAGTGGTCTTCAGAAGATTTCAATGACAAAATGAGAATATACATTTTATTGAGAATCTAAAAAATAATTGATTTTTGAATTTAAAAAAAATCGTTTGAGCAAATTTAGAGAAAATCGAAAAAAAAAACTGAAAAAGTGCATCAGTAAAGTACTAGTACTCTTTGGTCGATTTTGTTCAAAAGCTTCGTGTCACGTCCCAGGGGGGTGCCTAACTTGAATATAAAATTTCAACCAAGGTTGGAAGTCATTTTTCATTAAAAAAAAAAAACAATAACAAAGTGTAATTAAGAATAAATAAATTTCAAATCTTTTAGATTTCGAATTCTACGTGCTCTTATTCGTCCTGAGATAGAATGTTGTTGTGTCTCACCCTTCTTGGGAAAAATGTTGGATCATTTGCAAGAAATTCTCATGAGGGTACAAATAAGAAATATACCTGCGTGGTCGGCGTCTAACGATATCAGTAGTCCCTTAGAACGGGAGATTAAATCCCATTATGAACAGTTGAATAAAGAATGGCTCTGCAAAGGATCGAGTTTCGGAACCCGTCTTGTCGATATTCTAGACTGTCTTTTAAATTGTAATTTAGAAATGAACGTGAAATTCATAAGAGATATGAATTATGTTATTGTGGATGCAAGTTATATTCTAAATGAAGCAAAATATCTTCCTAATTATCCAAAATTTTCGAAAGATATCGTTTTAGGCAGAAGACAGCCGACTTTTGAAGAAAAAGAAATATTATTGAAATATTTGTACGATCTAATTCTATTCAATAATAGGTAACTTATTTATATTTTTGATAATTAAAAGAACAAATACAATAAAAATCTGGTGTGACTGGTCGCACAGCACACAACTTTCTCTAATAATCGAAAGTTGTGTTCAGTGCTTGTCAGACCAGATTTTTTTGTGTCGAGATATATTTAGTACGGTACATTTGAATTCGACAAGTTCAAATCAATCAATATCAATTTTTTATTGGTTCTGTAATCGACATATTTCGCTCATTTGCTGCAATAACGTCATAATTCAAAAATCGCCCTTATTGAGTTAGTGGTACAGTAAGGACAGTGGCGTAACGTACGCCCCCCGCAGACCCCGCGATGCTGGGGGCCCACGGGCCGGGCCGGGCTAAAAATCTGTAGCTCCTATAAAAACGGAAAAATTTAGATAAAAAAAAATAATGAAAATTTCTCTTTGAGAGGGCCTGAGCCCTCAGGGCTCCAATAAATACGGTAAAAAATTTAATGAAAATTTCTCTTTGAGAGGGCCCGGGCCCTCAGGGTTCAGGGATATACTGTATTTTAAAAATATTTTTTGTATGGTCTAATAATGGGACCCGAAATAAAGGTTGCGGGGGGCCCAGCTAAAAAACGTTACGCTACTGAGTAAGGACAATTAAAAAAAGCTGGCAGGAGAGCAATTTTTTTTAACTCCTTTGATTACTTCAAAACAGTAATATTTCAGTTAAAAAGAAGCTTTCTGGAAGGTGATATTGTCGATAATAAAGAATAAATGTGTACAGTTACCATTTTTAATTCGAATTTCTACATTAATGTGTTAAAATTTTATTTTGTTTTTTTTGGTCTCCTAAAAAAATAGAAATTTTGAGGTATGGCGGCACTCTTGCAGCAAATGAGCGATTTAATTTGAGAATAAAAAGAAAACGGAGCTTTTAGTTCAAATTTATTAGTAACATTCAGAGCCTATATTGGCAACATCGTCAGGCTTATTGTTCAATAAAAAAGTTAATAAATTGGCATGTAAAAGTCTGAAGATGATCCTAACAAAAAACTAAACGTTGCATAGTTTTTGAATAAGCCTAAATAAAAGCTTATTTTCCTGATTATTTGCTTGGCCATAGTTTATTAATTTGTAGGATTTTGTTTAAAGAAGAACAATATTGGAGAGAAGAAGAGGCGAAAAACTTCTCAGAGATCCTAATAAAGAATGTTGTTTGTTGAAACAAATGCCAAGGTCTTATAAAAAGAGAATTTGTTGCAAACGTTCTTTCCATTCCCGTGAATATTACCCCTCGAAAACCAAGAAAGCTATTCCTCTATGGAGAAGTCACGAACAAAGTAAGTAATAAATATTAAAAAAAGAAAATCCACTTATGTCTAATAAATAATCTGTTCTCAATATAGATGTTATTGTTTGTGAAAAATACCACGAAAAAAGTATATTTGTAAACCGAAGGATGACATAAAATTTAGAATTCATTTATGTTGTAAAATAGACGAGGCGCCATACAAGATAATAGAAGCTTGGAACAAAATTCCTTTCTATGAGAAGGACATCAGTTCTCAGGTGAACGTTCTTGTCTTTATTTTTACTTTCTCTTACCCTATATATGTAATATATAGAAAGTATTGCGATCATATCAAGAATTCGGTGTCGAGATTTTGATGGAAATACACGTTTTGAGGTCTCCTGAATCCAAAAAGTCGGTTCCGCAAATTGGTCTGTGTAGACATTTTTAAGCATGAAGGAAATGAGCTAGGAGGTTGAAATTTTATATTTAAGTTACGCACCCGTATGAGGCGTGAAAATAAGCTTTTGAACAAAATCGGCCAAAAAGTACCAGTAACTTTACTGAAATACTTTTTTATGTTTTTCGATTTTCACAAAATTGGCTTTAACGATTTTGATTAAAATTTATAAATCACTCATTTTTTTAGGATGCTCTTTATAAAGTATATC
>JAKCPI010021757.1:0-10788 GCA_023213315.1 Euborellia annulipes
TGATTGACTGCCTCATTTTGAGCAGAGGTTGATGCTGTCGCAGTTTCATTACTATTGTTACAATTATCGTTGTCTGAACTTTTATTACTAGATCTCAGATTCTCTTGTTTGCTCCTATCCTCGTTAATAGATACATTTACAATTCCTTTGGGAGATCTTTTCCCAATCTTGGGTTGCATCAAGTTGATAGAGGAAGGAACACCAGACTGACAGGCATTCTTTATCTCAGCTAACTCTCTCTTCATCTCGATATTATCCGCCCGCAACAATTTGACTTCACTATAAAGTGATTTAACCAGGGTGATAATTTCAAGGACATATCTATTTTGACATTTATTGGATTCATCAAAGGAAAGGTTCGCAGAGGCCCCATCCATATCTTCCATGTTATTACAGTCTACACATCTGAAAACCAGTCCGTGTTTGCAGGTGTCATCAGATTTTAAACAAATACCCCTGTCAGACAAAACAGACTCCGAATACTTCTTCACGCATGAGAGATGAAGTTTTTTGTCACAAAAACCACCATTACATTTTAGCATCGATTGACAGTTGTATACACGTTGTTCACAAAGGGCGCAAAGGTTATTCATTTTAAATAGGTAATAACAATAATAATAATTTATTATTATTATTATAATTATAACAAAAAAAAAAAAAAAAAAAAAAAAAAAAAAAAGATGAGAAAAACAAAAACAAGAAACAAAAATAAAAAATAAAAAATAAAAAATAAAAAACTGACCAGGAATCTTAAGGGTAGTTGGGGAGAGTCTTCACGCTCAGAGGTCTACCAGAGCGACTTAGGATAAGTTTGGATGACCCTGAATTTGGATTAGGATTGAGAGGTCAATTTATTTTTGTAATTAAATGAAATAATAAATAAAAAAAAAAAAAAAAAAAAAGACAAAAAGAATCACACAAGCATAAGAGAAGTAAAAGGCTAGTGAGGTATTTATATCGACAATGCCTTCTCGGAAAAGATAAGCTCCCAAAAATTTATATTGATCAATCCATTTCATCGCCTTTTAATATAAAATAAAAAATAAAATAAAACAAAGAAGGCGTAAAAAAAGCAAGGAATCAACCGATAACAAAGAGATACCTCTCAAGAGAAGGCAGGTCGAAGAAGGAACGCAACAGTACCAAACTCACATTAATAAGCGAAGAAGCTCACAGACAACAAGTGAAAAAGCAGGAGCACTTTAAAACACACCCATTCAATAGAAAGACTCGAAATCAAAATGAGTTCAAAATCAAAATTATTATTATTTTTTTTAACCTCTATTAAAAAAAATAGGTGTGGAAGCGAAGAAATTTTTTTCGGGGGAGGTGTAATAAAATTAAGTTTGGAAACTGCTTGCCTAATATTTGGACCCTGTTATGCAATAGTGAGTCAAGCATCAAAAAATTAAAAATTGAGTTAAGCACGGAATATTCTTTCAAATGCTATAATTAATAGTATTTTTTATGAAATATGTCCTAAAAAAATTTATATTTAATGTTACTTGCAAAATTGACAAAAAAAATTATATTTAATCCAATGAAAACAAAAAAAAAAACTTTAATGTTAATTTTTTCAAATCTCGGTAGCTGGCGCTTGACACACTAATGCGTAACAGGGTCCATTTATTCAAAATCTATAATTATATTCACACTTTTTCTCATTCACACTCACACTCACACACACATTCATACTGTCTTTTCGGCAACTCAGGCCATATAAGACATTTTACGATACCCGTTATTGATTTAATATACATATATGGGGTCCAGGCATTCTTATTTAAGTCATTTGGTATCCAATTGGCTTAAATAAAATCATCGGACTGCCTGGGGTCCGAACCCGCGATGTTTGGTATACGAGGTTAGCACGCTAACCTCTACGCCATGCCCCGAGGGCTATAATTATATGGTAGTGCCAGTATTTAACTAACTGAAGATTATTACATTTTTTAATATATTTGCCATGGTAACAAAATATAAATATTTTTCTATGTTTATAAATTTTATATCACGAATTTAAATGAATCGTTTATTTCAGAAACCACCTAAGGGACAAAATTTCATAAAATGTGTTTTTGATGCTAATGTACAATTTAAAGGTAAATACATCTTTTAGTGCCGAAATAACCAATGTTCCTCATCAGCAATGCTATTTGGCAGCCTTGAAAATAATCCGTTTATTTCAGAAAGAACCCAAGCGCCGTCGCTTAGGTTCTTTCTGCAGTAAATTTCACTCATGCCCTGTAGACATCACGTGTTTTGTGACTCGCAGCCGTCGCTTAGGTTCTTTCTGCAGTAAATTTCACTCATGCCCTGTAGACATAACGTGTTTTGTGACTCGCAGCCGTCGCTTAGGTTCTTTCTGCAGTAAATTTCACTCATGCCCTGTAGACATCACGTGTTTTGTGACTCGCAGCCGTCGCTTAGGTTCTTTCTGCGGTAAATTTCACTCATGCCCTGTAGACATCACGTGTTTTGTGACTCGCTGGTTTGATTCAAAGGTTACCTAACACTGAGTAGTTAGTTTTCGTGAGTTTTCGATGAAAATTAGGTGTTATTTTGTTGTTTATTATCTTTATATATATAATTCTTCTGTACGTGTGTATGTGACTGAACTCTTCCTAAACGACTGAACCAATTATGATGAAATTTTCTGTGTATGTTTGTGAGAGTCCCGGACAGGTTTTGTTTCACAAATAACAATAAGTTAATGAGTAATTAACCGTTAAAATAAGAAAAAAATAAAAATTAGGAGAAATAGTTGCCATGGTAACAAAATATAAATATTTACCCATGTTTACGATTTTTTTTATTTATTTACATTAAAATATCGGCGTAAATTTTTTTGTCTGTGTACCGGGAGAGTCCCGGAAAGGATATGATTCACAAAAAATCTTAAGTTCATGAATAATTAACCGCTAAAATAATCTCTACATATAAAAATGAAAAGGGAAAATGTATGTACCGGTATGTATATAAGTAGGCGAGCAAGGGGGTCCAGGGGCGCAGCCCCCGGCTAGACGGAAAGCCCCGCCGAAGGCGGGGCTTTACGTCTAGTTGCATTATATAGTTCTTAAGCCATGTCGGATAGTTCAGATGATGAACCTATTCCCAAGCGTAGGCGTGGTGTTGTGCACGAAGATAAATACAAACGGAACATTATTCGGAATGATAGGCTCAAAGGACTGCAGTACGAGTCTGTATATACGCTGTGTATATAGACATACTGTAGCGTGTAGTCTACTTGTATTTTTCGATGTAGGCATAGTAAAAACACTCTTTTTTATACTTAAGTGTGTCTGTTACTTACCTTTGATACAAAAACAGGTAAAAATTAATGGTTTGACTTAATTTCAATAATAATTTTTAAAAAATCACTCGTTTATTTCAGAAACCACCTAAGTGCAATTTTTTCAAAAATTAATTACTCAAAAACTAAAAGGAAAAAAATAATTTTTTAAATAGATTATCCCAATAGCATGTTTATGATTTGATAAAAAAATATTTGAAGTAGACTAGACCTATACTTAAGCTGCAAAACAGTTTTTTTTAGTTTTCCGAAAGTTGAAAAAAACGCACTTAGGTGGTTTCTGAAATAAACGATTCAAATATTGATAAATATTTATTGTAAAAAAAAGACTCAGGTGTGCCAAGCACAAACACAACTTCCAACCGAAGGTAAGAGAGATTTGTGTGCTGTGCGGCTAGACACACCAGATTTTTTTTAATAATAAATAAATATTAAAATTAAATAATCTTCAGTTAGTTAAATTGAAGAGCTTCAAAGATTTTAAATAATATTAGACAAGCGGTTTCCAACCTTTATTTACCTTCCGGAAATAGGAAAGAAGAGATTAATTCCTTTGTTTATATCTTGAATTCTATTATATCGACTAAAAAAAAATATATGTGGACACAAAAAATCTGGTGGGACACAACTTTTTATCACCGAGTGTAAGCGAAATCTGTGTGCTGTGCGACACCAGATTAAATGTATGTGTTTGTGTAAAAGATAGGAAAAAATCTGGTGTGACTGGCGCACAGCACACAACTTTCTCTTACCCTTCGGTAAGAGAAAGTTGTGCACTGTGCTGGTCACACCAGATTTTTTGTGTCGAGATATATTTAGTTTCCCATAGCACCTTAGTTTCAAACTTGCATTTTAAATGTTGATTGCTTGAAATAAACTATGGTTATTTTTCAAAATTTTAATCTCATATTTGGACATTTTATACACAATATAGATTCGTAAATAAATACAAAATTTCATAAGAATTGGAAAAAAAAATTTTAAATGCGTAAAAAGTTCCAAAGGGGACCCCCTTTTGAATCGAAATTAACATACAAATCCCTATAGGAAATTAACATTGGCCAAATGCGAAGATAAGGTAGAAAAATTTAAAACGCGTAGAAAGAGAGAAGATAGTTTTGTGAGAGAGAGAGATATGTTTTCTCCGAAAAAAAAAATGGGTGTTTAAATAATAATTGATTTTTAATCTAATAAAAAGAAAAAGATTTAAATTCGGTTACCATGGCAACCATTTATTTCTCCTATCTTTCCTATGAAGCACAAGAGTAAAGTGTGCTTCAAACAATTTTGAGAGCAAAACGAGAATATACATTTGAAAGAGCATCTAATAAATAATTGATTTTTGAATTTTAATCAAAATCGTTAGAGCGAATTTTGAGAAAATCGAAAAAAACTGAAAAAGTACATCAGTAAAGTACTAGTACTTTTTGGCCGATTTTGATTAAAAGCTTATTTTGTCGGTCCCGGGGGGTGTTTAACTTAAATATAAAATTTCAGCCTCATAGCTCAATTCCTTCATGCTTAAAATTGAACACACACACACACACACACACACACACACACACACAGACAGACAGACCATGTCGCGAAAACCACTTTTTTGGATTCAGGGGACCTCGAAACGTGAAGATCCATCAAAATCTCGACATCGAATTTTTGACATGAAACCAATACTTTCTCTCTATATATATATTACATATATACATAGGTAAGAGAAAGTAAAAAAAGAACATCCATAAGAATCTTTCAAAGATAAAAAAGACAAAAAATCTGGTGTGACTGGCGCACAGCCCCCTAAGGGGGTGCCTAACTTACAAGGAGTCCCCACGGGTTGTGGGTCACCGATTTTTTTCAAACTCATAGGATTTGAAGATTAGTATCTGGACATCAATTTCCCAAAGCAGTACGATGCACTACTCAAGAACACTCAAGAAAATCGACTTTGAAGACGATCAAGATTTCCGAGTTGTTTAAGTTGGATAATTTTATTTATATGTAAACAGTGTCTGGTTTTTTTTTATTTCAATTCTCTATCCTTATATACATACAGTATCTCTCATATTAACATTTATAAAATTGAAATTAAATTAACAAATATTTTTTCAATATAAATTAACATCTTTTATTTTTAATTACCACTAGTTACACACTGAAAATACGAATATTTATAATAAATTGAAATTTGGTATAAAAATTAAAAACATCTTATTGTTAAATAAGACGATTCGTTGCATATATTTTCATATATCTTTTTTTTTAAACACTCACACTTTTTTCCACTCACACACACATGCACACAGTCTTTTCGGCAACTTAGGCCATATAAGACTTTAGTCGATAAAACAACACGGCGGTGAAAACTGTAGTTTTTAGTAGTATAGTTTTTAATTTTTATACCAAATTTCAATTTATTATAAATATTCGTATTTTCAGTGTGTAACTAGTGGTAATTAAAAATAAAAGATGTTAATTTATATTGAAAAAATATTTGTTAATTTAATTTCAATTTTATAAATGTTAATATGAGAGATACTGTATGTATATAAGGATAGAGAATTGAAATAAAAAAAAAAAAATGTCCTGAACAAGCATCGAACTAGCGACTCCTTGTTTTCTAGACTGTTGCGCTAACTCTCACGGCTACCAGACACTGTTTACATATAAATAAAATTATCCAACTTAAACAACTCGGAAATCTTGATCGTCTTCAAAGTCGATTTTCTTGAGTGTTCTTGAGTAGTGCATCGTACTGCTTTGGGAAATTGATGTCCAGATACTAATCTTCAAATCCTATGAGTTTGAAAAAAATCGGTGACCCACAACCCGTGGGGACTCCTTGTTAGATAGAATATTTCAATCTCCTAGCTCTTATCGTTGTTGAGATTTTTTCACACAGACAGACCAATTTGCGGGACCCTTTTTTTGACTCAGGGGACGTTAAAGCGTGTATATCCATTAAAATCTCGACATCGAATTTTTGACATGAATCCATTACTTTCTCTCTATATATATATATTACATATATACATAGGTAAGAGAAAGCAAAAAGATTTAAATTCGGTTACCATGGCAACCATTTCCTCTATCTTTCCTATGAAGCACAAGAGCAAAGTGTGCTTCAAACAATTTTGAGAGCAAAATGAGAATATACATTTGAAAGAGCATCCAAAAAATAATTGATTTTTGAATTTTAATCAAAATCGTTAGAACGAATTTTGAGAAAATCGAAAAAAACTGAAAAAGTACATCAGTAAAGTACTAGTACTCTTTGGCCGATTTTGATTAAAAGCTTATTTTCTCGGTCCCGGGGGTGTTTAACTTAAATATAAAATTTCAGCCTCATAGCTCAATTCCTTCGTGCTTAAAATTGAACACACACACACACCCCACACACACAGACAGACCATGTCGCGAAAACCACATTTTTGGATTCAGGGGACCTCAAAACGTGAAGATCCATCAAAATCTCGATATCGAATTTTTGATAGGAATCCAATACTCTCTCTCTCTCTCTTACTCGATTGCTTTGATCATTTTTACTTTCTCTTACCTATGTATATATGTAATATATATATATAGAGAAAGTATTGGATTCATGTCAAAAATTCGATGTCGAGATTTTGATGGATCTTCACGTTTTGCGGTCCCCTGAATCCAAAAAAGTGGTTTTCGCGACATGGTCCGTCTGTGTGTGGGTGTGTGGGTGTGTGTCAAATTTTAAGCATGAAGGAATTGAGCTATGAGGCTGAAATTTTATATTTAAGTTAAACACCCCCGGGACCGGAAAAATAAGCTTTTAATCAAAATCAGCCAAAGAGTACTAGTACTTTACTGATGTACTTTTTCAGTTTTTTTCGATTTTCTCAAAATTCGCTCTAACGATTTTGATTAAAATTCAAAAATCAATTATTTTTTAGATGCTCTATCAAATGTATATTCTCGTTTTGCCCTCAAAATTGTTTGAAGCACACTTTACTCTTGTGTTTCATAGGAAAGATAGGAGAAATGGTTGCCATGGTAACAAAATATAAATATTTTCCCATACTTATAAATTTTACATCGCCCACGGGGCGTGGTGTAGAGGTTAGCGTGCTAACCTCATATACCAAACGTCGCGGGTTCGGACCCCAGGCAGTCCGATGATTTTATTTAAGCCAATTGGATACCAAATGGCTTAAATAAAAATGCCTGGACCCTAATATATATAAATTCATAAATAACGGTTATCGTAAATGTCTTATATGGCCTGAGCTGCCGAAAAGACAGTGTGAATGTGTGTGTGAGTGTGAGTGTGAATGAGAAAAAAGTGTGAATGTTTAAAAAAAAAAAAAAAAAAAAAAAAAAAAAAAAAAAAAAAAAATTTACATCTGAATTCAAATATTCCCTACTGCCGGGAACTAAATACATGTCGACACAAAAAATCTGGTGTGACAAGCACAGAACACAACTTTCGATTACCGAAGGTAAGAGAAAGTTGTGTGCTGTGCGCCAGTCACACCAGATTTTTAATTATTACTTTCTCTTACCTATATATATATTAAAATATATATATATATATATATATATATATATATAGAGAGAGAGAGAGAGAGAGAGAGAGAGAGAGTATTGGATTCCTATCAAAGATTCGATATCTAGATTTTGATGGATATACATGTTTTGAGGTTTTCGCGATATATCTGTGTGTCTGTCTGCGAACAAAATATCTCATGAATTAAAAGAGCTAGGAGGTTGAAATTTTAAATTTAAGTTAGGTACCCTTCTGGGACGTGATACAATGCTTTTGAACAAAATCGGCCAAAGAATACTAGTATTTTACTTATGCAATTTTTCAGTATTTTTTTTTCGATTTTCTCAAAATTCGCTTGTATATTGCCATGAAGACCACTTTACTCTTGTACTCCATAGAAAAGATAGGAGAAATGGTTGCTATGGTAACAAAATATAAATATTTTCCCATACTTATAAATTTTACATCTGAATTCAAATGTTCCGTACTGTCGGGTCAAAAATTCGAAGTCGGGATTTTGATGGATACCAAAAAAGTGGTTTTAGTTCTATCTGTCTGTGTGCGTGTGTGTTCAATTTAAAGCATGAAGAAATTGAGCTAGGTGGTTGAAATTTGAAAAAGTGCATAAGTAAAATACTAGTATTCTTTGGCCGATTTTGTTCAAAAGCATTGTATCACGTCCCAGAAGGGTACCTAACTTAAATTTAAAATTTCAACCTCCTAGCTCTTTTAATTCATGAGATATTTTGTTCGCAGACAGACACACAGACATATCGCGAAAACCTCAAAACATGTATATCCATCAAAATCTAGATATCGAATCTTATAGGGCTAATATTTATTTAAAAATCTGGTGTGACTGGCACACAGCACACAACTTTCTCTTACCTTCGGTAATCGAAAGTTGTGTTCTGTGCTTTTCACACCAGATTTTTTGTGTCGACATATATTTAGTTCCCGACAGTACGGAACATATAAATTCAGATGTAAAATTTATAAGTATGGGAAAATATTTATATTTTGTTACCATGGCAACCATTTCTCCTATCTTCCCTATGAAATACAGGAGTAAAGTGATCTTCAGAAGATTTCAAGTGCAAAATGAGAATATACATTTTAAAGAGAATCTAAAAATTAATTGATTTTTGAATTTTAATCAAAATCGTTGAAGCAAATTTTGAGAAAATCGAAAAAAACTGAAAAAGTACATCTGTAAAGTACTAGTACTCTTTGGCCGATTTTGATTAAAAGCTTATTTTCTCGGTCTCGGGGGTGTTTAACTTAAATATAAAATTTCAACCTCGTAGCTCAATTCCTTCATGCTTAAAATTGTACACACACCCACACACACACACAGACAGACCATGTCGCGAAAACCACTTTTTACTTTCTCTTACCTATGTATATATGTAATATAAATATAGAGAGAAAGTATAGGATTCATGTCAAAAATTCGATGTCGAAATTTTGATGGATCTTCACGTTTTGAGGCCCCCTGAATCAAAAAAGTAGTTTTCGCGACATGGTCTGTCTGTGTGTGTGGGTGTGAGTTCAATTTTAAGCATGAAGGAATTGAGCTATGAGGCTGAAATTTTATATTTAAGTTAAACACCCCTCGGGACCGGAAAAATAAGCTTTTAATCAAAATCGGCCAAAGATTACTAGTACTTTACTGATGTACTTTTTCAGTTTTTTTCGTTTTTCTCAAAATTTGCTCCAACGATTTTTTTTTAATTCAAAAATCAATTATTTTTTAGATGCTCTTTCAAATGTATATTCTCATTTTGCAATTGAAATCTTCTGAAGACCACTTTACTCTTTTATTTCATAGGGAAGATAGGAGAAATGGTTGCCATGGTAACAAAATATAAATATTATCCCTTATAAATTTTACATCTGAATTCATATGTTCCGTACTGTCGGGAACTAAATATATATCGACACAAAAAATCTGGTGTGACAGCACAGTACACAACTTTCGATTACCGAAGGTAAGAAAGTTGTGTGCTGTGCGCCAGTCACACCAGATTTTTTGGATTCAGGGTACCTCAAAACGTGAAGATCCATCAAAATCTCGACATCGAATTTTTGACATGAATCCAATACTTTCTCTCTATATATATATTACATATATACATAGGTAAGAGAAAGTAAAAATCTATAGATAGAGATTTTGATAGAAGAGTATTATCAATTAAATTCGATTCTAGGATAAAGACTTATAAAATTGAATTGGGAGTGTCAAAATTACTTAATTGTTTACTGTTGGACAGTAATGTTTTTTATTAAAATTAAACAAGAGTTTTTTATTTAAAGTGTTTTTGAGGTCAAGTGTTTTCAAATTTTTATATTATTCATAGGTCCTGTTGTAAATTGACTTAAAAAATTTTAATGAATATTAAAATAAAACCTCTTGTTTAATTTTAATAAAAAAAAAAAAAAAAAAAAACTTTACTTTTAACAGTAAAAGATTAAGTAACTGCGGTTCATCGAGTTCATTTTAATTACTAAAATTAATTGATAATAAGCCCTCGGGGCATGGCGTAGAGGTTAGCGTGCTAACCTCATATACCAAACGTCGCGGGTTCGGACCCCAGGCAGTCCGATGATTTTATTTAAGCCAATTGGATACCAAATGGCTTAAATAAGAATGCCTGGACCTACATATGTATATTTATCAATAACGGATATCGTAAAAAGTCTTATATGGCCTGAGTTGCCGAAAAGACTGTGTGAATGTGTGTGTGAGTGTGAGTGTGAATGAGAAAAAAGTGTGAATGTTTTTTTAAAAAAAAAAAAAAAAAAAAAAAAAAAAAAAAAATTGATAATAATTTTTCATAAGAAGAGATAGAATACAATGCTTTCCAATGGGGAAATTCTTGTGCCTTTTAAATAGGGGTCCGTTATCCCTAATCAAAAATAATGATAGTCTCAAACCATCCCCGGAAAATTGTCTATTTATTAA
>JAKCPI010021758.1:0-13498 GCA_023213315.1 Euborellia annulipes
AAGGTTATGATTATGACAGTTTTGAAATAAAAGTAACATGTTAACGTCACTGTTAAAACTTTGTTTAGAGAAAAGCATTTTTAAACGCTGGTGTTATTACTTTACTTTTTAACACCCAATTTAAGACATCTGTTTTTAGAGAATAGACCTGAATATGCCTTACCACTAGACCACTCACTCCGCTTTGAATAATTTTCCTCATCAGGTGATGAATTGCCTCTGCTAATGAGATGACGAATTTTTCTGTCGACGAGATGCAATCAAGTTGAATTATGTGAGAATTGGCACATTTAATTAAAAAAAAAACTTATATAACATGGAAGGACTTCAATACAATGCATTAAAACATATAATATTTAATAACTCAAAATGGGCCTCAACGCCGTAAAAATTCGTCATCTCGTTAGTCATCTGATGGCGAAAATTTGTTCTTATCCCGGCGTCACCTACTTTTTTCCGTTTTATGAGTTAATATGACGCAATTCTTTCTACGCTATGATAATCACAAAAGAATTGGAGCAAATCTCCTCCCTCCCTCCAAATGCATAGAATTTTTTTTTATTCAGGAATAGATATTTTGCATTTATAAAAATAAATAAATAGAAAATATTTTCCTCGTTTGTTTATTAATTAATCATTTCCAGGAATGAATTACGAATATACTCGACAGGAGGAGGAAAACTGAATCTGAAAATCATCACCGAATTCGTCATCGACATAAAAACGGCGAGACGCCGTCATCGCCGATGGATGGCGAAAAGCATCACAAATTCATCCTCCCTGGATGCATTGTCGCCTTTGATTCCTTTTTTTTTTTTGTTGCATTTTACAATTGTTAGATTGCTCTGTGAAATTCTATGACGAAATAACTTCAAACGTTTTGCATACGCAAGTTAATTCTGATTTCACACATTTCACAGAAATAACTTAACAATAAGAAGATGCGATTTTGTGTATTTTGAAATAATTGAATTAAATAAAAAAAATATAATGAGTGAAATATTTATTGTTTTCCAATAAGCAAAATAACAATCAATATAAAGTGTAGCATTCGATCATCTGCCTAAAGCCAATTGTTAATTTTATGAGAATATATTCTTTGTAAAAGGCACTGCTCCCAGACTGCGGACAACATTTATTAGAGTTTTAAATTTAAATTAACACACATATTTAAATATTTAGTTTATAATTCATATCCTATCCTATATAGATAAATAGCAAGTTAAAAAAAAGAGATTTATTTAATATTTAAACTTATTGGAATGAAGAAAGGGGGCTTTATTTGTATTGTAAAACAGTTTCCTTGAGTTTTTCGGCATTTGCCCCTGAAAAGGAGTGAACTCTTTCTTTATTCTTGATGAAAATAAAAGTGGGCATCGAAGAGACGTCGTATTTGGCTGCCAAGTCTTCATTCTCGTCCACATCAACTTTCAGGAACATCACATTTGGAAATTCATTTGAGAATTCCTAAAAATAAAAAAATATCACAAATTGAGTGAAAGGAGGAAAGTTCTCTTGTAGGAAAAATACTACGGCCGAATTATTTTGTTTGATTGCATGTCGTCATTGTAATGAGATCATGAGGATAAATGATCTAGAGAAGATGACGGGTAAAAAGGACAAGGAAGAAAAGACAGCCATTCTTTGCAACTCCCTTATCTTGAACAAGAGAGATAAGATTTCATTAAAAAGTAATTTTTTCATAATTTAACTACCTCTACTTATCTTAAGTAGTCTAAAAAATCTCAGAGATGAAAAAATGAGATGTGATTTATTTTTTGTTGGCTAAACAAACATTCTTATTATCAAGTCAAATTTAAACATGTGAACTGGGCCTGGGGAATGATGTTATATATATTACGGGTGGCAGGGGCGTATAAATGAGGGGAGGGGGCCCGAGCCCCTCCGAAATTTTTTAAATCTATACATATATATACGGATATATGGCTAATTTCTATATTTTAAAGAACATTTATAAAAAAAAAGAAAATCATCATTCATTTTTAGGCCTGAGGATGGCTTGATCAAGCCGAAACCGAGAAATATGCGCAATGGTCGCCTCAGACAATTAAGGTCCTGAAAAAGAAAAAAATTATTTCTTTATTATAACATCAAATATCACCTGGAGACAAAACATATCCAAGTAACTTACTGAGAATTTAAGATCTTAGTATGTTTCAAGATAAATTCTATATTTTTGTTTGAGGAAGTGCGTCTAATAAATGAAAGTAATAATGAAAAAAGAAATATATTTAATATAAGCAGAGAACGTTTGTCTTTGAGAGGGTGCGGCCTCAGGTATATACGGTATTTTAAAAATTGGGGGAGGAAATATGGTAAAATTATAAGCCCCTGAGGGGGAGGTTATCATTTTTCAAGTTCTCCAAATAAGTAGAAACTCGATCATCAAGATTCTGCCTCAACTTTTTGTTTTTCTTGATTGTATTTGATTATCCGAACGACATATATATATATATATATATATATATATATATATATATATATATCTTTTGCCTCTAACAACCGCCTTTATGCTTCATCATTGGATATTATTTTAAAAAAAATTAGCAAAATTTCCTCATATTTTACAAAATTTATTACATTTTCCATTATGTAATTTCGTTCAATAATTTTTCATGATGAAGCAAAACGAAATTTCATATAATAAACTCAGGAAAAATTTACTATCTTTTATCCTAAATTAGAAATAGGGAAGCTTTTTAAAAGCGCGTAGAGAAACGAAATTAAATTGAAATTATATTGAAAAAGTATGTAAGTTAACAAAGAAAATGATGTGAAGCTGAGCATCATAATTTATTTGACATAATTAAGCGTTGAAAAAATTTAAGTAATTCACACAAATAGATTTATTTGTTAAATCAATAGCTACTGTATTACTCAGCTATTTATTAATAGAATATTATGTCAATATGATGGCTTTCATTGGGCAACAAAACTAGGAATGATGTAAGAATTAATTTTGACAAAAATGTTTTCAACAAAGAAGTTTTAATATAAATATAAATTTGTTTAATGTCTCCATTTGAGGTTAAAATATATATATATGGGAGATTAATTAATATGACCCAAAATATTGAAGAGAAAAAAGAATTTTCTTTGAAAAATAGAATATTTCCTTAATTCCAACATAAAATGTTTACAAAAGAATAGAATAAGAAGTAGAATAAATAATTTTGTTTTTTGAAAGCTTCTGTCAATCCTTAGCTAACCTTTCTATCAAAAAACAATTTTAATCCAAATTAATGTGAGTTTTTTGTTTTGTTAAAGAAATACTTTTTGAATTTCCAAAACAATTTTTTTAGTTTAATTCTTGAATCAATCAAAAATCTTTACTTTTTATTTTAAAAAATACCTGAAGTAAATAGGATTTATTATTAATTATTATTTTGAGAAAATTTAATGTTATTAAATTCTCCGAAAAAAAAAATTAATTAAAATGTATGAATGTTATTAATAAAGTGGAATTTTTTTTTTGTTTTTGATCAAAAGATAATTTTAAGAGAAAAAAAAGTGATTTAAATAATAAATAAAATGACATTGAGGGCAAAAAAATCAATAATAATATCGTGATGTCAAATTGATTTCTAAAAATGGAGAATTAATTTCAAGGTTATTTATTTATTTTACATTTTATTATAACGTGGGTGGGTAGAAAAGCAAAAATCAAAACTGACCTCGATTTTGGGGGCGATCATTCTGCAAGGCCCACACCAAGTGGCGAAAAAATCCACAACGACCAAATTATCCCCGGCCTCGGCCAATTTCGCCTCGAAATCTTTCTGCAAATTTTACAAATTATCCATCAAGAATTCATTCAATTTGAGTTTATTATTATAATCAACTTACCAAATCTTTCACTTGGTAAACCATGATGATGTTTTGTAGATGACAAATTTATAATTTGCTTTAAAAAAAAAAAAAAAATATTTATATCATTTTAAATTTCAAATAAATAAAAAATTTTGATTACTTACCTTGCAGTAAATGCAAGTTGAAAGTCAATGAAAAAGTTGAATTTGCCAAAAAGTGATTGTGAGCTAGCTGCCGAGGTGAGCGCAGAGCCGACGATGACGCTGGACGCTGACGCTGACGCGGACGCGGAATCGCTGATCGGTGAATGCGCGCTGGCGCCGAGCGCTCACTCTGAGTAACGAACGTTTAATGACGACGATGACGATGACGATGACGATGACGAATCAAAGGGGAATGAGAGAATCGCTCGCCGCCCGCCTGCTTTGCTTTGCTTACGATACGCTCACTGAACGGAACGTAGGGTATAGTGATGATTCCAGCCAACCCCAAGGTTGTTTTAGCACACTCTCGCCCTAATTTATCAAATATATACCATTACTCCATTAAATAAAAGTGAGATAAAAAATTATCAAAAATGTCGTAATATTAGATCATAATATTTTCATTCGAAATTAATGGAAATAGTTTCAATGACTAGCAAAAAAAAAAAAAAAAATACATTGTCCTAGAACAATTAAAATTATTGATTTAATTTATTTTAATATTTAAATGAATTTTAATAATTACATGATGAAAATGTGAATATATATATATATTAGTAAACTCAATAAAAATTTTATGAAATTTTCTTTGTTGCAATAATAAAAAAGAAATTGTCAAAATATAAGCCAGTTAGATTATTTTTTTTTTTTTTTATCGTTTGAAAGATTTTCTTTTTAGATCATAAATCATGACAATTAATTATTATTTTATATTAAAATATAAATTAAAATATACATTTTTTGCCAATTGTAAAGTAATAATGAATATGCTAAATAAGTATTTATCTTATCTAAGTTTATTACCATGTCATGAATACCAAATCTTTTAAAAAACTGAAATTCATTCAATTTGATTTTATTACTTTTTTACTCCCGGTTCTTCCTCAATTTTTTTTTGCTTGTCCGCCCGTCCGCAAAGGCAAAGGCAAAGGGCCAATGCGCCAATACGCATGATCCAATTATTACTGTTACTGCCCTGTTACTGCCAAATACAACAACTTGGTCAATAATCCCGTTTTGATGTTTTACTTCTGTTAATTTAATTTGGTTTTATTTAAAAAAAAAAAAAAATTAGAGAATTTATTATATAATTGAATGTTAATCAAATAAATAAACATTCGATCATCAAGTTGATTGATTTGTGTTTTTTTGAATAAACAGCGAGCAGCCAGAAATGGCAGCAGCAGCAGCAGAGGAAAAAGAAGAGAAGGATTTGTTGGAATATTATATAAAATTTCCATCGCCCACACCAAAGGATCCTTCTTCAACGACAACGAATGAAAACGATGAATTTGTTTTTGTTTATGATGAGGATAAATTGCCAGTTGTGATGCTTCTCGGTTGGGCCGGCTGCAAAGATAAATATCTCTCAAAGTATAGCGCTATCTATGAAGAAAGAGGGTACAGTATATATATATATATTTTGTCTTGCAATTTTAATCATTTATTTAATATTTAAGTTATTAAAGTAGTCAGAATTTCAGTCCCAGGTGGTGGGCGTTTGGCACCAAGTAAAATTTCATTTATTAATTTTGCATTTTAATGGGGCAACTTACAATTTTATTAGCATCTTTATAATGAATAATACAACAAAACATTTATTCTCACAATATTTGCCCTAAACATCTTCTGTCCAAAGTTAAACCTATAACGGGGTAACATTGGACACAGATTGATTTTCATGCTTTGTCCAATGCAAGTCCTAGAAATGGTAAATTTAGACAGAAAATAATAAATCAAACTTTCAGATATAATGTTTCCATCTCCAACCTGTGTCTAAGGCTTATCCATCCACCTGAATTGGTGACGGAATGCTAGCCATATTTACACCGTTCTTTTGTTCCAATATATATATTTTTCTGAAGCTCTCTTTATACTTAAAGTTCCATTTTTCACTTCTTCAACATCTTTCTCTAGATTATCTGGCAAGTAGTTGCAATAAGGTCTCCTTCCAGGCATATGCTCTCTTTTTATAAACTCAATCTTGAAATTTGTTCACGTTATATCAGCATATTATTGGAATTAATAAAAGAATAAACAGTCTTCTTCTTATTCAGTCCTCGCCTTTATTCCCGCGGCGCGGTTTGGCGGAATTCATTTGATTTTGCGACTGGGAAGAATAGAACAGGCCGGCCCGTCGCACGGTCTGACGCCTGTTGAAAAAATAGAAGGAAGAGACAACACACAAAGAACAGAAGAACTGTCTGTCTCAGCTCGTGGTCGCCATCCACGTACCCACAAGATCTGGGTCCCTGAGCGAAACAAAACTCGAATAAATTACAATATTAACAATTATAAATACACAAAACCCATCAAACAACAACCAAGCATTTATTTCGAACCAATTGGTAGTTCTAAATCTGTATACAACAGGAAATTACTCTATGATCCAATTCAAAGTAAAAAAAAACTGTAAATTAAAACATATATATATATATGTAATCTTTTTTTTCAATTCTGAGACGAAGTTTTTTACCTTTATTTTAACTGCCACAGCTACACTTGTCGGCACAGGATTTAGGTGTGTCGGTTAATTTAAGATTTTTTTAATTAACTAACACATCCTGTGCCGACGAGTGTAGCTGTGGCAGTTAAAGTAAACATATATTCATGTCCAAAGTTGCCCCATTTTACGGTAGCCAAAAGATCTCTCTTTTTTTATGCCAACTGTTATGTTTCTGCAAAATGTCCATCTTTTAGTTGTTTTTTTTTTTTAAATTATGTTCTTGATCTGATGATATCTACTAACACAAAGAGGCTAAAATAAATACATTTATTTATTAAAGACATCCTTAGAGGCACTTGTCCTCGGCGACTAGAATTGAAATTGGACAGCTTTCGATTGATCACTCTTATATCTTGAAAGAAAACAAGAAGGAAATGCAGCAATATAATTTTCTTTATTGATTTTCAGTCCAGGCGTTTCGATCCCAGGTTTGGACCATCATCAGAGCAAAATATACAAATTAATGAAGATCGACAAAAAACTATAAATTGTAGATCTTCATTAATTTGTATATTTTTAGCTCTGATGATGGTCCAAACCCTGGGATCGAAACGTTAGCCGTGGGCTGAAAATCAATAAAGAAATTACATTGGCTGCATTTCCTTCTTGTTTTCTTACCTGTTTTAACATCTACTCTACAGCCATACATCCCCCTGTTACACTCTTATATCATTTTATTTGCAGTATCCCAGACAGATTGGAATATTGCAGCAATATTGCCGCAATATTCGTGCAAGTTACAAAGAGGCGGACATAGCTGCAATGTTACCATTATTGTGCATGATTTGCAATAATGCTACAATATTCCAAGCTGTCTGGGATAACGTCTGGTTGGTAGAAAGGACAATTTTTGTATAATGAAGAAGCCCAAATAAAATTATTAGCGAATGGTCAATCAACTTCAATCTCAGATTATACCTTGTATATTTTTTAATAGTAAATAAAAATGAATATTTTTTTCTTTTTAGATGTATCACAGTTCGATATACAGCCCCAGTGGAATGTCTTTTTTGGAGGCGAGGGGATATGCGCCAAATTGGAAAAAGACTTGTGGAATTGATTTCGGACATGAGCCTTGAAGAACATCCAATTTTTTTCCATATATTTAGTAACGGAGGTGCATTTGTTTATCAGCATGTGAGCCATGCTCTTAAAGAAAAACCTGGAAAGCTTAAGGTAAATTTATCCCTAGCGGAAAGACCTCGATATTATCCCAATTTGGTATTGATCCTTTTAGGTCTGCTCCAAGATAATAAGAAGTTAGTTACTCATAGGATCGGAATTGTATTTATTTTAGAAAATTATCATGCACGTTTCCTCTGAATTGATTATCGCATTCATAGCAGGGTGTGACGCTCTCTTTGAAATGATGTAATATCCTTGGTGTCGTTATTTAGGCAAATGTTCCACACTAACCACTAAAGGAACCTCCAACTACGAATTCTCTTGAACAGATACATAGCACCTTGTATACCAAGGGTCGCGGGTTCGGATCCCAGGCAGCCGATTTTATTTAAGCCATTTGGATACCAAATGGCTTATTATTAATACAACAGTTATCGTATAAAGTGGCCTGAGCTTCCGAAAAGACTGTGTGAATGAGAATAAAGTGTGAGTATTTAAAAAAAAAAGAAAAGATACATAGCATCAGATTCAGGAAGCCGTGATTGATATAAATGCAAGCAATGAATTTTGACTTTTCGGAGGATCAACGCCTTCTTCTTCCAAACTGTTGATATAGAATTTAGGTTCGGGTTTTCAACATGTATTGGATATTTTACTGTTTTTCCTATATTTATATATATATATATATATATAATAGGAATACAGTTTGTAGTACGATTTCAAAGTTCAATACCAACTTCTTCCCTTATAATATATTAGGGTCCGACCGAAACAAGATTTTCAACCGAAACCGAATATTCGGCCTCGAACTTAGTTTCAGCCGAAACCGTAACCGAAACCGCCGAAACTTGTATTTCCTATAAAAGATTATTAGGTTATTTTACCTTTTTTTTAGGGAGACTAAATTTTTTTCCGCACCTTTTTCGCTTTTGCAAATCATTTGACCTTTTTTTTGCATGCGACTCTCATCCCATCCCATCTTTTCAGTCTCAGGTTTCGGCCGGCCGAAAGTTTCGGCTACTTTTTGGCCGAAACCAGGATTTTGGCCGAAACTGGCCGAAACCGTAACCGAAACCGAATATTCGGTCGGTTCCTATAATATATATATATATACATATAGACTAGCGACAGAAAGTTTAAGGCAGGTTGCAATATTTTTACAAAAATTAGAAAAACATTCATTTTTTATTATAAATATTGTTTCTAGAGGTTTTCAGGTGCGATTTCGTTTTTAAAAATTATTTGTGGTCGTCCCCTCTCTTTTAATAGGCTTTCTCCAAAAATATATATATATGATCACGATATCCTAGGCTGTTTTTCCAATATTTTCAGCATACTTGATTCATATAAACCACTGTGATCCAAAAGTAAGATGAATTTGTTTATAAAATGTAAATTCTTTATTTATTCTTTCAAATCAATTTCATCCCCTTCAAAGTAATCTCCGTCCGATAAAACGCACTTTTTCCAGTCCCCAGAACAGTCGGAAAAGTCCTTTTCCTGTATAACCTTCAAGACCTTCTTCGATTCGGTTTTTATCTCCTCAATCGTGTCAAAACGGCGTCCCCGCATTGGCCCTTTGAGTTTGTTGAATAACCAGAAGTATATATATATATCACAAACTTTTAAATACATCATCACTCATCGGGGAATTTAGTCCAAATTAGTGAAAAAGACCTTCTCGTCAAGTGTCTCCAAGAAGCAAACTATTTTTTATTTTAATCTTTGTTGTTTATGATCGAGTGTTAAACATTTATTAAAATGCATTATCTTGAATATTCTTTGCCAGAAGAAAATTATTTTTTTATTTTTTTTTCAGGTGAAAGGATGTATTTTTGATAGTGCCCCAGGAGAGCGACGTTTAATGAGTCTCTTCAGAGCAATTGGCGCTATAATTGAAGGCCCTTGGTGGTACACTTACCCGCTGACAGTTGTGACGACCATTTTTGTAGCTTGCCTTTGGTTCCTTGAAATTATCAAACAATCCTATTTAACAGGAGAGAAATTACAAAGCGATCCGTTCTCGTTGGTAAATGAACAATTCAAATGGCCCCAATTGTTTTTATATTCAAATGCTGATTCACTTATACCAGCCAAGGTATGGATCGATGCCTTTTTTTTTTAATTCTATTGTATTATTATAGGCTAATTGAATATCTTTGTTTAGGATATAGAGAAATTCGCCGAGAGACGTCGAGAATTGGGCGTTCCTATTTCGGCTGTGCATTTTGATAACTCGCCACATGTTAAACATTTTATAATGCATCGAGATCTTTATATTTCGACTGTCTGCTGTTTTTTACATCGATGTTTGAGCGAGGAAGAAAAAGGAAAAGGGAAAGAAGAAATTGAAAAGAAAAAAAATGAGAGCAGAAAAGAGATAGAAGCCGCTTCGCCGCCTTCAATCCAATCAATTAAAAATGAACATCAAGATTGAACGAGAGAGAGAAATGGTCATTTAAAGACTTTAGCCTTTGAATTTAATTTTATTTTAGTGAGATCGGACAGTATTTTATATTTTAATAATTTATTTAAAAAAATTAACCCAAGGCTGTCAAGTACTTTTATTTATTTAAATAAAATACGCCGATTTATTTTAATTCTCTATTCACTTGTTAAAATTTAAAAAATTATATTGAATTTTATTATTTAAATCAATTTTAGGGAATCAAAAACAAAAGGTGAATAATAATAGGCCTCCGAAGCAAAACGTTGCTATTTGCCCCAACTCTGATTTGGGTGCAATTGCCAGCTTTTGGAAAGAAAATCGAAGCGCTATTCCCCCTATCGTTAGAGATTGCCTCCTTTAGCTTTGAATTAGAGAATAGAAATTTCCCCTTTGGTTATAATTCTCTACAAAAGACATTTTTATGTTAAAATCGGCGTTTTTTTATTTTCATTTTAACTTTCTATTAAAAAACTCATATTTATATAGAACTATATATCAAAAATTAAAAATTATCATGTACTTTTATTTGTTCTTATTAGAGAAAAATCACATTTTCTCTACGACTGCACAGTAAAAAAAATAATTTTGTGATAAGATAACATCTAAGTTTTTATTTTGAGTAAACAAAACCTGAAATTGATATGTGATTTCAGGTCTAATTTGATCTTGTAATGAATATTATAATTATATTAATATAAAGCTTTAAAATATTTATTATATATTTTATGGAGTTAAGGTATAAATAAATGCCTCTAAGGAGAAGAAAATCAATGACTGTAACGCATAGAGAATGTAATATATACATTATATTAGCAGTTATTAGTCAATAAATTTATTTATAGTTAAATAAAAAAAAATCAAGTTGAAAAAATGGAGTTTTAATCAAATTTACATTTTTAATATATATATATTTAAGTCCTGGAAGGATTCGGGCCAGAAAAGGATGTCAGAAATGTTGGTGAATAATGGCCGAGAATGTTAAGTAGGTTGAGCATAAGAATGAGCCAGTAATAATGGAACTCTTCCGACAATCATGAAGCCTCTGGGTAATAATGGAAATCTGATAGTAATGAATGACTCCTCTCTCGTCGTCATCCAGCGTCAGAGAAACCCCTCTCTGCTCATTAAGGGTGAGAATCGCGATGACATCATTTGGACATCCCGTGACTTCTTTTCGAAATTTTTTTAAATAGAACAAGGACAAAGGACTAAGGCCCTTAAGATTTGATTTTTTGCTCGATTTAGATTGATTTCACTTCCTGTTTTGGTCACGAGTGTGTTTTTTTTTTGTGTGCCTTTTATTATGATTTTCCTCTTCCTGGGGTTTGTCTTGCAAGCGCGCGTGATTCTGATCTGACCTTGTAGGAGGGGGGTTGACATATACATTCAATTCTCACTGCAATGTCCACTTTATTACAAGGGCGGATACAAGGAGGGGGGAGTAAAGGGGGTAATTACTCCCCCCCCGAGATTTGAAAAAATACCTTTTTTTCCGGAAAAAATATATTTAGAATGTAAAATTTAAAAAATCAATTCTTAAAATCTGATTTATATTTATATTCACACGAAAATACCAGGTTCCGCAAAAGAGTGAAATTTCCCGCGAACGGCACATGAAAAATTTTTTGGTTCCGCGGGTGGGAAAAATTTAGGCTCTCTAAAAAAAAGGGTAAAATATTTTTACGAATGGGAAAAATTTTGGTTCCGCGAACGACCGACACATGGAAAAAATTTTGGTTCCGCGAACGGCACATGAAAAAATGTTTGGTTCCGCGAAAAGAAAATTTTTCGTAGAAAAATTTTTGAGAACAGCCCCCCCCCCCCCCCCGAAAAAAATTTCTATATACGCCCCTGGTGCTGTGCGACGAGTCACACCAGATTACCCCCCCCCCCCCCGAGAAACACCTCTGGATCCGCCCTTGATTGCGATCATGTCAAAAATTCGATGTTGAGATTTTGATGGATATACACCTTTTGAGGTCCCCTGAATCCAAAAAATGTTGAGCTAGGAGGTTGAAATTTGATATTTAAGGTTAGACCACCCTCCTGGAGCGCGAAAATAAGCTTTTAAACAAAATCAGCCTAAAGGTACTAGTACTTCACTGATGTACTTTTTCAGTTTTTCTCTATTTTCTCAAAATTCGCTCCAACGATTTTGATTAAAATTTAAAAATCTATTATTTTTTAGATGCTCTTTAAAATGTATATTCTCATTTTGCCGTTGAAATCTTCTGAAGACCACTTTACTCTTGTTCTTCATAGGAAAGATAGGAGAAATGGTTTCCATGGTAACAAAATATAAATATTTTACATCTTGAATTCTGCCCCCGGGCTTGGCGTTGTAGGTAGCTTGCCTACCTCCTATACCAAACGTCGCGGGTTGTGACCCCAACTTTCGATTACCGAAGGTAAGAGAAAGTTGTGTGCTGTGCATGGGCTTAACTAGAGAATTTGGCTAGGGGGGGGGGGGGGCATGGGACCAGCTATTCTCCGTAGGACCTCGAAAGCCCCATATTTTCTCAATTTTTCTTGGGACAGGGAGCTTTTTTTGGGGGGGGGGGCACGAGCCTTCTGGGGGCCATCCCCCTTGACACCCCCTAGTTACGCCCATGCCTCTCCCTCCCCTAACGCGTTACGTAATATGGGGACAACCCCTAAGGTATTTATTTAAAATTTATATAATATTCGTTTATTTAATAAAAATTGGGAGTGCGGAGATTGCCGTGACCTGATCTGACTGTGCCCGTTGGTGTGAATCCGCCTTAAAGAGAAATAAAAAAAAAACTGTTTGAAAATTTTATATACAGATAAAAGGGAAAATTTCAGAGAATATAGAACGATGATCCTTTTTACTATCATTTGATTGGTTGAACGGATGGTTAGATTAAAGAAAAAAATATATTCTTAATTATTCATTTTTAGTTGCATGTGAATATTCTCTAGGAAATTCTAAACTCATTACAAAAAATCCGATGCGAATTGGATGCGCCGTTTTTGAGTTATAGACATTTGATTTATCAGAGTTTTTAATCATCCAATGTTATTTTATTTCCGGGCTCTTAAATTGACCAAAGGAGGGGAGGGCGGCGAGTTGCAGGCTCCCCCACCCCTCCGCTCTGATTGTCGCCAGGCGCCCTCCCCCTCGTTTCTAAGAAATATTATTTCTCTTTTTAAAAATAATAATTTAATAGCTTTTAAGTTAATTTTTTTTTTTTTGGACATTTGGAAGAATTATAAAAATTGAACGAGAAAAAAAAATTAATTAAGCAGTCAGAGAATATTGCCAAATAAATGATAGTTATATATTTAGTTAGATGTAAAATCTTTCAATTCTTCATCATCTCATGGTTGTTATATTTATTTGAACACAAGCGATATTTCCAT
>JAKCPI010021759.1:0-41420 GCA_023213315.1 Euborellia annulipes
GACTGGCGCACAGCACACAACTTTCTCTTACCCTTCGGTAAGAGAAAGTTGCGCACTGTGCTGGTCACACCAGATTTTTTGTGTCGAGATATATTTAGTTTCCGATAGCACCTTAGTTTCAAACTTGGATTTTAAATGTTGACTGCTTGAAATAAACTATGGTTATTTTTAAAAATTTTAATCTCATATTTGGACATTTTATACACAATAGAGAATCGTAAATAAATACAAAATTTCATAAGAATTGGAAAAAAAAATTTTAAATGCCTAAAAAGTTTCAAAGGGGACCCCCTTTTGAATCGAAATTAACATAAAAATCCCTATAGGAAATTAACATTAGGCCTATGAGAGAAGGCGGAGAGACAGGCGATAATGTTTGCAAGTGAGAGAGAGAGAGATATATATGTTTTCTCCTAAGCAATTAAAGACACAAATAAATGGGAATTTAAATAATAATTGATTTTTAATCTAATAAAAAGAAAAAGATTTAAATTCCGTTACCATGGCAACCATTTCTATCTTTCCTATGAAGAACAAGAGTAAAGTGGTCTCCAGAAGATTTCAACGGCAAAATGAGAATATACATTTTAAAGAGCATCTAAAAAATAATTGATTTTTGAATTTTAAAAAAAATCCTTGGAGGGAATTTTGAGAAAATCGAAAAAAACTGAAAAAGTACATCAGTAAAGTACTAGTACTTTTTGGCCGATTTTGTTCAAAAGCTTATTTTGAGCGTGTGGGAAGGTACCTAAGTTAAATATAAAATTTCAATCCGGTAGCTCAATTCCTTCATGCTAAAAGAACAAGAGTAAAGTGGTCTCCAGAAGATTTCAACGGCAAAATGAGAATATACATTTTAAAGAGCATCTAAAAAATAATTGATTTTTGAATTTTAAAAAAAATCCTTGGAGGGAATTTTGAGAAAATCGAAAAAAACTGAAAAAGTACATCAGTAAAGTACTAGTACTTTTTGGCCGATTTTGTTCAAAAGCTTATTTTGAGCGTGTGGGAAGGTACCTAAGTTAAATATAAAATTTCAATCCGGTAGCTCAATTCCTTCATGCTAAAAGAACAAGAGTAAAGTGGTCTCCAGAAGATTTCAACGGCAAAATGAGAATATACATTTTAAAGAGCATCTAAAAAATAATTGATTTTTGAATTTTAAAAAAAATCCTTGGAGGGAATTTTGAGAAAATCGAAAAAAACTGAAAAAGTACATCAGTAAAGTACTAGTACTTTTTGGCCGATTTTGTTCAAAAGCTTATTTTGAGCGTGTGGGAAGGTACCTAAGTTAAATATAAAATTTCAATCCGGTAGCTCAATTCCTTCATGCTAAAAATCTGTCCACACATACAGCACACGCACACACACACACACACACATACATACACACACACACACAGACCAATTTGCGGGACCCACTTTTTTGGACTCAGGGGACCTCAAAACATGTATATCCATCAAAATCTCGACATCGAATTTTTGACATGATCGCAATACTTTCTCTCTCTATATATTTCATATATAGGGTACGAGAAAGTAAAAATCTGGTGTGACTGGCGCACAGCACACAACTTTCTCTTACCCTTCGGTAAGAGAAAGTTGCGCACTGTGCTGGTCACACCAGATTTTTTGTGTCGAGATATATTTAGTTTCCGATAGCACCTTAGTTTCAAACTTGGATTTTAAATGTTGACTGCTTGAAATAAACTATGGTTATTTTTAAAAATTTTAATCTCATATTTGGACATTTTATACACAATAGAGAATCGTAAATAAATACAAAATTTCATAAGAATTGGAAAAAAAAATTTTAAATGCCTAAAAAGTTTCAAAGGGGACCCCCTTTTGAATCGAAATTAACATACAAATCCCTATAGGAAATTAACATTAGGCCTATGAGAGAAGGCGGAGAGACAGGCGATAATGTTTGCAAGTGAGAGAGAGAGATATATATATGTTTTCTCCTAAGCAATTAAAGACACAAATAAATGGGAATTTAAATAATAATTGATTTTTAATCTAATAAAAAGAAAAAGATTTAAATTCCGTTACCATGGCAACCATTTCTATCTTTCCTATGAAGAACAAGAGTAAAGTGGTCTCCAGAAGATTTCAACGGCAAAATGAGAATATACATTTTAAAGAGCATCTAAAAAATAATTGATTTTTGAATTTTAAAAAAAATCCTTGGAGGGAATTTTGAGAAAATCGAAAAAAACTGAAAAAGTACATCAGTAAAGTACTAGTACTTTTTGGCCGATTTTGTTCAAAAGCTTATTTTGAGCGTGTGGGAAGGTACCTAAGTTAAATATAAAATTTCAATCCGGTAGCTCAATTCCTTCATGCTAAAAGAACAAGAGTAAAGTGGTCTCCAGAAGGTTTCAACGGCAAAATGAGAATATACATTTTAAAGAGCATCTAAAAAATAATTGATTTTTAAATTTTAAAAAAAATCCTTGGAGGGAATTTTGAGAAAATCGAAAAAAACTGAAAAAGTACATCAGTAAAGTACTAGTACTTTTTGGCCGATTTTGTTCAAAAGCTTATTTTGAGATTCTTCAAAGGTACCTAAGTTAAATATAAAATTTCAATCCGCTAGCTCAACTCCTTCATGCTAAAAATCTGTCCACACATACACACACACACACACACACACACACACACACACACAGACCAATTTGCGGGACCCACTTTTTTGGACTCAGGGGACCTCAAAACATGTATATCCATCAAAATCTCGACATCGAATTTTTGACATGATCGCAATACTTTCTCTCTCTATATATATTAACATATATAGAGGTAAGAGAAAGTAAAAAGTCTGTGCAAGTTATTCAAGCTTTAATTTTCAAAAGATAATCCTCTTCTAACCATCCATGGCCTGATAATCAAAAGAGTTATCTAATATTTATTAATTCAAACAGCCGAAAAAGAATAAATATATTTTTATTGAAAGCAGAGAGAGAGATCTCTTTCTTATTTTGTCAATTAAATATAAAATTGGACTAAATAAATAAAAAAAAGAGCTTCCCCCCCCCCCGCCCCCTTAACACCTCTCCTTCCCAATGGGCTTATTTTAAATAAAATTTTGTAATAAAAAATCTGTATATAATATATTGGATATTTTTCATAAATTGTTGTTCCAATTTGTATTAAAAATAAATGGAATGAAAGAATGAAGCCATCACTCTTGCATTCCATCCAAATACGATTTAATAATAAATTGATTGTAATATTGTGAGGTATTATTTTTTTTTATATATACGCCAACTGAATATCTCCACAATCAGTAAAAATTTTATGTTTCTTCTAAAGGTCATCGTTCCGAATCAGAACCGTCGGGGGCCAGTCTCACATTGTCAGTCAAAATAGCGGTTATATTCGCATCTACCCGTCTGGTTAGATTTTGATTGTATTCAGTCATTTCTCTTTCCTATATATGTTAATATATAGAGAGAAAGTATTGGATTCATGTCAAAAATTCGATGTCGAGATTTTGATGGATATACACGTTTTGAGGACCCCTGAATCCAAAAAATCTGGTGTGACTGGCGCACAGCACACAACTCTATTACACTTCGGTAAGAGTAAGTTGTGCACCGTGCTGGTCACACCAGATTTTTTGTGTCGAGATATATTTAGCTAAATATTTTTCGAGATCTATTATTTGAATAAGATAATAGTATTCAAAATACCTCGATTCGGACTTTAACTGAGTCATAGATATATTTAACAAGACATGTGAGTGTTTTTTATTGATGAGGCCAAACATCCCATGGCCCCTGGGAATCGAACCCAGGATCTCCACCTTTCCGGGGCATAGGCGTGCTATCCATTGCACCAGGCCACCGGACCCTCGACCTGCACCAATAAAACTCACTTCCCCTTATATGCAGTTAGTTGCGCAAGTTACTACTACTCGTTACTACTACTCGTAACGAGACTGCTTGAAATAAACTATGGTTATTTTTCAAAATTTTAATCTCACATTTGGACATTTTATACACAATATAGAATCGTAAATACAAAATTTCATAAGAATTGGAAAAAAAAATTTTAAATGTGTAAAAAGTTCCAAAGAGGACCCCCTTTTGAATCGAAATTAACATACAAATCCCTATAGGAAATTAACATTGTTTCTATGGATGGAAGAGGCGGAAAGTGGATTGGGAAAAAAAATGAATTACATCAGCAGAATAATATTCTAAAATATCTAGTCTTGGTTGGTGCCCCCAAAATCTCCCCCCCCCCCCCCCCCCGGGTACTCCTCTGCCTTTTATTATGGACATTCTCGGAAATGAGAAGAAAAGGAGGCGAAGAGAACATGTTTAATCTAACTTTGTAAGATTATTTAAAATTTTGTCTCCACCCATAGTATAGATTTTATTATTGTATTTTTATCTCGTTTTTTTTTTTTTTTTTTGAAACCCAGAGCTAATATGATTTATAGTATCTTGATATAACTTCCCAAGATTAAGTCCTATAAATCAATTTCATAGAGGGGGGGGGGGGGGGGGGGGAGCCATTATCATCTTCAAACGCCATCTTTCTCTCTTTTTGCCTTAAAAAAAAAAATTTAATAAAATTACATTATTTAATGAACAAGGTGCTATGTATGTGTTTTGAGCCCCCCCCCCTCCACCCTCCACCCTTTAATTAAATTAGGGTATGAAAAATCGTTCACTCTACGAATAATATTCTAAATGGAATTTAGAAGACGATCAATCTTTTTTTTTTTTTCTTTAATATAATTAACAAACGATCTCACTCGGGTCAATTGTGTTTTATTAGCAACATCATCATTGATGTCAAGTATAATATTTAAAAAAAGAAATCTTTTATTACTTTCCTCTGGGACTTGTCGCCTTAATTATTTTTGTAATTCTTCACCCCACTCCCCCTTAAAATTTGCTAGAGGCAATTGCGGATTGGGCCCTAGGCGGAAAAAAAAAATCGGGGCCTGGATAACAAAAATGTCTTTGGAAATTAATTAATAGGTATTACTTTCTCTTACCTCTATATATGTTAATATATATAGAGAGAAAGTATTGGTTTCATGTCAAAAATTCGATGTCGAGATTTTGACGGATATACACGTTTTGAGGTCCCCTGAAACAAAAAAGTGGTTTTCGCGACATGGTTTGTCTTTGTGTGTGTGTGGGTGGGTGTGTCTGTGTTCAATTTTAAGCATGAAGGAATTGAGCTAGGAGGTTGAAATTTTATATTTATTTTTGCGTACCCTTCTGGACCGTGAAAATAAGCTTTTAAACAAAATAAAATCGCCAAAGAGTACTAATACTTTACTGATGTACTTTTTCAGTTTTTCTCTAAATTCGCTCAAATGATTTTGATTAAAATTCAAAAATCAATTATTTTTTAGATGCTCTTTAAAATGTATATTCTCATTTTGCCATTGAAATCTTCTGAAGACCACTTCACTCTTGTACTTCATAGGAAAGATAAGAGAAATGGTTGTAAATGGTAACAAAATATAAATATTTTTCCATACTTATACATTTTACATCTTGAATTCTAATATATCGGCGGAAACTAAATATATGTCGACCCGAAAAATCTGGCGTGACAAGCACAGAACACAACTTTCGATTACCGAAGGTAAGAGAAAGTTATGTGCTGTGCGACACTCACACCAGATTTTTAAGGCAACTAGTTGATTCCAACTCAACTAGTCGCCTGGAAATTGACTGCCGTCTGAAGACTCGTGTTCGCACGAGGCAACTTGTGGAATCAACTTCTTTCCCCGCCCGCCAGAGCCAGATTGACAAATCGCTCATTATCAAAATATTTTTCATCCATGTTCAATGGAATCCGCTAGGTAACTTGTTGAAAACCGGTTTTAACCGTCCTGGTTTTAATCCAATTTTGTCCAGTAGTTTTAATTGAAATATCAAATAAATTTCATATAGTAAGCTTATATTTCGGTAAAGGGGGGGGGGGGGGCAATTCCTCCTCTGCTCCCTTCAAATTACGTCCCTATTTATAAGATCAACCAGGAATGAAAAAAATTCTTGTATTTTTTAAGGCTTACAGATAGTAAAATCTTTATTTAAATTTTCAAGTGGCAACACCGTTATTTCTTTTCGAATATTTTATTAATATTTTGCCTATATGAATAGGAGGATTCTGGTAATGTTTTTTCCTCCAATGTACATTATTATTCCATCTTTCTATCCAATTTTTTTTTTTTTGTTGTTTTTGTTGTTGGCTTTAAATTAAACAACTTTGAAACAACAAAATTGAAGAGCCACCTCCCTATCTGTCTGTCTAATCATCAAAATATTCACGTTTCCCTATATCTAGGAATATAGATTAGTTTCTATTCCTCATGTAAATTTATGCCCGAGGGAACTTTTAATAAAATTTACATTTTGTTCAAAAGACTCTCTCTCTCTCTCTCTCTCTTGAATTATTATCTATTATAAAATGTTTAATAAATAGAATTCTTCTCTGTATTTACAAAGAAAGAAACAAAGAAAAAAAAATACATTTTAACATTCGAACACTTTTCATTGCTGTACCTTGAATATTTATTTGAATCATTTAGATATGTGTTGCGGAAAGTGAAAAGGGACCTCTTGTTGGAAATTTCACAAAATTGAGTTATTAATATTTTATTGTAGAGGATAGTTTCCTGACCAAAGCCACTATGATATCTCAAAAATTAAAACTAAAAAAGTTACAGCCTTTCAAAGTTATAGATATAAAAGACGGGAAACGCATTTAAACACAATGAAACACTGTTTAAGGTTCCTAAATCGATTATTATGTAATATTTATCGCAATCTCATCGCTAAAATGACCGAATGAGGCTGGTCGCCTCTCGGGGGTGAGGGTGTAAACCCCCATGGGCGTAGCCAGGGGGAGGCAGGGGGGCCGTTGCCCCCCCTGGCTGGTCCTAAAAATTAAAAAAAAAAAATATATATATATATATTTCCCATTGGAAATTTTTTTTAACACCCCAATTCACTACATTAATTTAATTTTTTTTTAATTTAAATAAATAATTAATACACTATGTATATATTAATTGCAAACCCCCCCTCTTTTGCCCTAACGAGGGGCTGCCCCCCCCCCCCCTAACAAGAAGTCTGGCTACGCCCATGTAAACCCCCTGTATCCGCCCTTGCCATGGCAACCATTTCTCCTATCTTTCCAATGAAGTACAAGACTAAAGTGGTCTTCAGAATATTTCAATGGTAAAATGAGAATATACATTTTAAAGAGCATCTAAAAAATAATTGATTTTTGAATTTTAATCAAAATCGTTTGAGCGAATTTTGAGAAAATAGAGAAAACTGAAAAAGCACATCAGCAAAGTACTAGGCCGTACTTTGGCCGATTTTGATCAAAAGCTTATTTTCACGGTCCAGGAAGGTACAAAACTTAAATATAAAATTTCAACCTCCTAGCTCAATTCCTTCATGCTTTGAAATTTAACACAGACCCACAGACAGACCATGTCGCGGAAACCACTTTTTTGGGTTCAGGGAACCTCAAAACGTGTATATCCATCAAAATCTCGACATCGAATTTTTGACATGAATCCAATACTTTCTCTCTTTATATATTAACAAATATAGAGGTAAAAGAAAGTAAAAACGTTAATAATATCTTTGTGGAATTTTCTTGTTTATGAGACTAAATTACGTCATTCAGCATTGTCATAATTTCTATAGTAATCTTGTTCATATTACCCAAAATGCATCGGATCACAACATGCAGTTCACTCTGAAATTTCATTTTTCATTTTCACTCTGAAATCTGATTGGATTGCAGATGGACCGCATGAAGACAACTACCAAAGCAACATCAAAGGAAATAGAGAGAGGTACGCCACTAATTAAACTTCAAACTTGATGATTCTCCCCTTTGATTCTATGATCCTATGGACAGTCATCTTTTTGATTATTTTTGGACTACGATTTAGGAAATTATCATAGAATTTCTGAAAACTAAAGGAGATTAGTTTTAGAGAGAGCCTTTTTTCGGGTTTTGAAGTCATTTAGATCACGTCCCCAATTAATATTCTACTCTCTATTTTAAAAGTATAATGATCTTGTAGGGTATGAACTCACAAAAAGTGAATTTGGTCCATCAAACTGGCTGCTGATTCTCCATCAATTTCAATTTGTAAAGAGATCTGTCCTCAGGTGTGGATATGAAGTGAAGACAAGTTGAGAAGATAATTATCTCATTCATTCATTTGTTGATGTAAAAATGAAATAAAAACAGCTGGATAAATGGAAGCTTGTTGCATTCAAGTTTGTCTCTCTGAATAAACTTCAAAATTTATAAATAAAAACTCTCTGAATGGCATTTGACTAGAGGATCGAATTCGTTAGAATATCGTCATCGTCGTTCAACCTGAAAATAAAATCATTCCAATTAATAAAAAAGAAAAAATTCAATCTGCACGGATTTTATATTAATAAACAATTTACCTTTTGAGTATTTGATTTGAGTCCAAAAAACAATTCCATTTCAATTTAAAATTGACAGATTCTAATCTTCAATTTGAGATGTTTCTTGCTCGGAACTCGTGGAGATTATTAATTCCATTTCAGAATAAAAGAAGAAATTTAAAAGATTTTGACTTTGATTACAAATTCAAGATTTCTATTCTAATATGAGAGTTACATTCAACTTTCTGTCTTTTATTTTATGCCCTCTCTGTGAAGAATTAAAAAGCAAAAGACTTTCTTTTTCACCATCGCTGGCTATTTATTACAAAGTGTGATGTTAACTAAGCACATCACTCTTCTCACTTTTGGTTTATTAAAATTAATAAGAACAAGTAGTCGACCTAAAAAAAAAATTAAAAAATAAGTTTAAGGTAAATTTTAAATTAGATATCAAATGCATTTGTTAATATTTACCTTTTATTAGCGAGGAAATTCAAAGTTTTCTCTAAATCACATTCACATATTCACTAAACTGAAAATAAACACAAAAAAGTTTTATTTTCATTTACTACAACAAAAAAGGGTTTGTAGCAAAGGAAAATAATAATAGAAAAAGAGCAAGAAAGTTTTGCCTTTCTTGTCTTATAGAAATAAAAAAAAAAACCGTAAAAACCGAGAGTCTGAAGAAACCATAGCATATCAGTGAGAATGAACGTGATTTTTTGGGTTACGAGCAAATGAGTGCGGGGGCCAACGTGCAAGAGATCCTACCTAATCTACAATCACAAAAAGCGAAGAATAAATGCGTGTGTGACCCCGTCCCCACCATCAGATCGGTGGAGCCCTCGAGTCTGTCCCTAGCCTCAAAAGGATTGCAATTTGAACCCTCCAGGCTATTCCTGGAGAAACTGCAACCCTTCCCTGACTCATTTAAACCCATAGAGCCACCTCAAGCCCATCCTCAAAGATACAAAAACATTTCAGACTCCTAAACGCGTAAACAAAAACGACTTTTCGCAAACAACACAACAAGAACACTGAGAACCTGGGCTTTGATCTGACCGCATCTCCTCATGAATCGTTCTTGGAAGGAATCAACGAGAAATTCTTTCATTTCAGCTCTCTGTTTGGATCCTAAATGAAAAACAAAGCAAGGGTTCCTAACACAAAACGAACTAACCAAAGATTAGAGAACGAACACCTGAACAACAACAAAAACAAAGAATATCCAACAGAGGCCTAGAATGGAAGGAATTCTCGTTGATTTCTCCACTAATGGCTTCACGAGAAGTAGCTGCAAGTTCTAAAAGAATAAAATCCCTCTCGTTGGGATGGCGCACCAAACCCTTTAATATCCTTTACACGATGCTAAGACTTACATTTGTTCTCTGGCTGCTCGAAGTTCTCGAAATCTGTAAAAAAAAAAAAAGAATTTAGTAATTTTATATTTTATTTATGCATTTGTATGTGTGTGAGGGGCTCTCAGAGGAGGGAGAGGGGCGCAAGACGAAGAGCCTCTCAATATTTGAGCTCAAGACTAGACAAAAATATAGGGAAAGAAAGAGAATGTGGAAAGACATTTAAATTGTAAAAAAAAAAAAAAGGAAAAGTAGAAAAAATCCAACTTTCCACTATTTAGGTCTCGAATTATCTCTGAAAGGCCCTCTGTGTTTGTGTAAATGGTAGTAATAATAATAAAATATTTACCCCTGGCGGTTGCTCGACGTTGTCCGAAGCAGCTCGACGTCGTTGTCCGAAGCAGGGATCCTTGCACTGTCGACACAATCACTAACACTAACATTGAATCACTATTTCACTGGAGACACTCCCGAACATCTGAAAAAAAAAAAAAGAAAATATCTATTAGAATATCACTTGTATTAATAAAGAAATAATTTTAATTTACTCTTTACAAATAATTTGAAGGAAACATGTCTATTTGTAATTTGTTAAACCCCGATTGTTTAACAATAATTTTGTATAATATGGCTCTCTATGACTATAAGTTAAACAAAAAAAAACAATTTTATTTTTATTTTTGTAAAAAATAGGAAGTAATAAAAAAAATATTATTTTAGCCAACCACTGAAGAAGTAAAGTCCTACAGCAAGTGGACGAAACATTGTCTGGGGTCAAATTAAGTTTTGTTTTAAAAAGATTTTTGACTTTTAATTGAACCTCTTGGTCTGAATCCTATTGAATATAAAATATATTTATATATATACCGGTACATTGACATCGAATACCTAACTATCAACTATTGGTAAAATTATAAGACAATAGATTTCAAGAAAATTCAATATATCAATTTATAAACGTGAACTTCTCCCTTGGCTCTTGTTTTGTTTGTTCATTTCTATAAAAATCTCTCCCATTGCCCGAGTGATTCTATGCGACTGGGCATAGCATACCGACTGACTGACTCTATGTTCTTTTGTTAAAATATTAATATTAATTTATGATATAGTATTGATTTATTTTTTCTTTATTATTACTTAATGAGGCAAAAGATTACCCAACATAGACATGAAAGATGATCAGTTTGAGTAAAAAACACGAGAATTATCACATGGAGGGAAGAGTTGTTCGGTTAAAAGCAGGGTGGTCGATTTTAATCCAATTTTGGCCAGTGGTTTTTATTGAGGGACCATTGACCAGGGTTTTTTTTAATTAAATTGCATAGTTAAATAGGATATTATTTTAAAAAAATTGATTTCAAGTGTTTTAATATACTATCGGAACCTAAATATTAATATATCCCTACATAAAAAATTTGGTGTGACTGAGCGCACAACACATAACTTTCTCTTACATTCGCTAATTGAAAGTTGTGTTCTGTCCGCATTTTTTGTGTCGGAATCCGATAAGACATAGAACCCTAGAAATGTTATTTATAATCAAATTTCCGATAATACATTAGAATGAGAAAGTGAACAGTGAGGGACAATATTAAGTACCACCCATGCGTTTTCTACTTGTGATTATTTCATTGTTTTTAAAAAAATATTATTTATTTTTTAGTGGAAACTTTCATGGTTCAAACCTAGAAAATTTCCAAAAAAGATTTTCATTTTCTTCAATGAGATAATCACATTTTAAAGATCATTTCCCTCTCTTTTTGTGTTCACATACAACGATGGATTTTGTTACGCATATAATGAATTTTTCCAATATTTTTAAACTATTTTACCGCTTAATAAACAAATCAAACTATAAAATATAAGGAAAGGCCGGAGAATAAAAGTCAGCATTTGATGGACTCCACTCACATCATCTTAAATTTTTTTTTTTTTTTTTTTTTGGAATGGGTGCATAAGGTCCGAAGACCTATAATGACCAATAGTCACATGCAGCCAGGAAGAAAATAAAAACAAAAGGAGAAGCATAAAGGTGAAACTCAACTGCGGGAACTGAGAAGATGCCTGTTGAGGTTAGACTTGAAAGTCTGAAGATTGTAGGTTTTGGGGAAGATAGACGCAGGGAGCTTGTTCCAATCACGGGAGGTCATGGGGACAAAGGAAGAATGAAATTGTTTTGTTCTGTTAGTCGTGATCTGAACAGCATAGGGATGCTGGGAAGATGCCTCTCTTGTGTTCCGTGAATATGTTGCATTGGGTGGGATAATTGATTTTAATTCGGCAGAGCATTGACCATGGTAGTAGACACCATTAGTAGACATCTCGACCGTGTCAAAGAATGTATAAGTATTATTCTAAATATGTCATTAATTAATAAGTCTTTGATATTCAGGAGAAGCAGGAGACCGACGTTTGGCACGGGTCTTCCACCAAAATCGAAATATCTACTAATTATAGATGATGTGAGAGGAGTTCATCAAATACTGACATTATTCTCTGATCCTATCCTTATGCATGCGATCCAGCAACAATCTTCCAATTAATAGTTAATATAAAATATAAATTTATTTACCAAAATGCAGATATTGTAGAGATCCTGGACGTCAAAGTCCTCTCTGTTAAGAGACGTGTTGCCCGTCTGCTTGTAAAGCCTGAAGGGAAGGTAGACAAGTTATCCCTTGTAGACACTAGAAAGACAAGAAGAAAGAGAATTAGAAAAAACATTCTTATTACATACAGTAACATATAATATAAATATATATAGCAATAAATGTGAGTGTGGATTTTATATCGCCCAACCCCCATCAAAAATATTATTTCCAACCTCTACATTTAAATACTGAACATCATTGTTAAGTTTAAAAGAATAACACAAATACATTATAAGAAAATTATAAAGTATTTGATAAATTGTAAAGTCAGTTTTCAATAGATAATTAATTTTTCAAATAAATTATGACATTAGTCTTGGATATGATAAATAAATATTTAATCAAAATGTCAAAAATTTTTAATTTAAATGTATCTATAGGGCTACAAATAAAAATAATCCAAAAATTGAATACTAACTTTGTATTTTGAATATATATATATTTAGCCCAAATAAACTAAAAGAATTATCATTGCAGATATTAAGTTAGTGGGTAAGGAATTATTTCTAATATATATATATGGGTGATTCTACGCTATTTGAATTTTATTGGTCAGTGGAAAAAATATATGTTAAAATAATTATATCATTGATACTGTATTCTTAAATAATAAAGAATATCGTGTTTTATTGGGGCTATTTAGTCAATTCACGATAACTGTTTCATTTTAGGAATTAATAGTTGAAAATAGTCATAAATGTCAGTATTCTGGGTGTCCCATTTCTAGTTTTTTTACTAGTTTTGTTCGACATTCATTTATTTATTAACTTGACATAATATTTTTTACCATAATTATAAACATAAGTAAACCCCAAAACATAATTAATGAAAATACATTTTAAAAGTAATTGTTATTATAAAAAAAAATACTTGTTTTCACGTGACCTAAAAATGATGTCATCTATTCTGGAAAAATTAAAAGATAAAAATTTATCATAAAAACTGCCAAAGGATAACAATGGCCATGAATAACAGGCGTAGTACAGTCTGAAGTAAGAAGCAAGCTAACGGCGTTGAGCATAATTCAAATAATATAGCTTTAGTTATTGTTGAAATGTCATAAAGTGTGTTTGGGCCAGTCGATGCAGTATTTATTCTGGTAAGTAAATCTCTTTATATTTTATCGTTACCTAACTCTACATTTGTACAATGCAATGTTTATTGTATGTAAATGTCATGAATTACGTCGAAACTTTGGCAAGAAGGACGCGTATTGTTTTTTTTTAACGTAATGTGTGGTTTTGTCATTAGTTTGGCTGTCATTATTCAGGCACATTCAAGGGTTCGCATCCCGTCTAATGCGACAAAAATTTATTTCAATTGGATTTAGCTACCAATCCAATTGAAATAAATAGATACGTGGTCTAAATGGTCTTCGATGCCAAAAAATGGAATAAAAAAAAACTCTGTCAGTGAAAATACCCGCCCACGGGTAGGGACGAAATTTTGTTTCCTTAATATCTTATAGCTATAATATGTATGTTTTTTTAATATTAATACAGCTTTCATTATAAATAGTTAATTGTCTGTCACTTTCCTAGCTTAATTTTCACAATTCTGCCAATAGTGTCATTGTTCAGGTAACATATTTCTTCTGGTGCTAATAAAACTCAAAAAAATTAAAATATCTTCTGGCCTTTATCATTACAGTTACGAAAATAATGTCAACTAAGGAAATCATGAATATTAAATTGAACAGAGTATATTTGGTTTCTGGACACAAAAAATCCAAATAGCGTAGAATCACCCATATATATATATATATATATATATAATGAAATTGAATATGACAAAAAACAAAAATAAAATCATTTTAGGGATTCAAAAATTAACAAAATTAATACGAAATAAATAAATATCGAAGAAAATTTGCCTCCTTTTGCTATGAAATCCCAACATGACAGATCTGACCTGATTTATGTGAGAGTGGATTCAAATCAGAAACAAATTAATTAATTGAATTATTTATTTTAATAGTGAGCAGATAGGTGCATTAAGAAATTAATTAATATTTATATATATTATTAATGTTAAAACATGGAAAATTATTTAAATTAAATATAGGAACACCCAAAGGCATGGGAAATGCAAATCTATGTAGACATTTTTTAATTAATTGAAAGATTTTTTTAATTTAAATATACATTAATACTCAGTTAATACTAGTTGCTGAGACATCCTGATATCTTTTAATTAATTAAAAAATTTCAAAAAAATTTCCCTCCGTATGCCTTGAGATGAATTCTAATCCGATTAATCAAACCACAAAGAATAAAAATAGATGAAATTATTTCTGAATTATGACACTATATTAATAAATATTTTATTTTGTCCTAATTAAAATGTATTAAATATGAAAAAATGAATTAAAAATACATAGAAACCAGAAAATGAAAGCACATGCCTGTGGTGGAATAATAATATTTTTAAATATTGCCTATCAATTGGAATATTAAAAAAAAATAGATTGAAATAATACAAGAATAATTTTACCTTTTGAAGGATTTGATGAAATAAAAATAAAAAAAAGAATAAATAAAAAATAAAGAATGATTGACATTTATTATAGGAAGAAATCGCGGAATTAGACGAGAGGTCAAAGATTATAGAATGGAGCATGGAGATTGTCATGCTCTGTCTAACTGGATTATTTTATAAAAATTAAATTTTTTATTATTTAAAAATTATTTTAACTTAAAAAATATGTTAATATTTTTTTTTTAAGATTTTTCATAGTCGTATTTTAACATTTTATTTTGAAAAAACTTTTGTTAATGACATATGGAAAAAAAATATTTCTATTTTTGAAACTCCTTTTAATAAATAATATAAGACTATGAAAAATTAAAAAATAATTATTAACATATTTTTGTTAATTTAAAATAATTTTTAACTAATAAAAAAATTTAATTACAAAAAACTTGATAGGTGTTCAATATTTATCACCAAATGACAATCTCCATTTTTTAATCTCTGCCCTCTCTCGGAATCGTGCAATTTCTTCCTTTAATAAATATCAAATATTATTTATTCTTTATTTATTCATTTGTTTAATTTCATCAAATCATGAAAACTCTTGATCGAGGTGAGTATAAATGTTTATATAAATTAAAAAATCTTTCAATTAATTAAAAAATTATGTCACAGATTTGCACATCACATGTTTTTGTCTTCCAATCTAAAATTTTCCCTTTACTAATTTTGCATGTTTTAACATTAATAATAAGCTATAACATCTTTTAAATCCATCCATCTATAAATATGAGTAAATATTATTTACTTCTGATTTGAATCCACTAACACACATCAGGTTAGATCTGTCATGTTGGGATTTCATAGCAAAAACAAATTTTCTTCAATATTTATTTATTTCCTATAAATTTAGTGAAGATATTAGATAGTTGAACCCTAAAATTATTTTTTTTTTTTTTTTTGTCATAAGGTATTCCATTATATATATATAGAAATATTTCTTTGCCAACTAATCCTTGCAATGATAATTCTTTTAATTTATTTGGGCTAAATAGGCTTGAAAATATATATATATTCAAAATAAAGTTACTATTCATTTGTGGATTATTTTTATTTGTATATATATATATAAGCCTATAAATTAAAATTATTTGACACTTTGATTAAATATTTATTTCTATTATGCTTGACTAAATGCATAATTTATTTGAAAAATTAATTATCTATTAATTGAAAACTGATTTATCAAATATAATTTTCTTAAAATGTATTTGTGTTATTTTTAACTTGTCATTGCTTAGTCAGGATTCAATTTAAAGATCATAAATTATTGTATGTACTATGCTTGTTTTATATACATGTATATATATTTTTTAATTTATTTAAGGTCTTTTTTAGACATCTAAGGCCGATTAGACTTCAGCAAACAATTTCAAATGATTGATATCCAATTCAAATGAATATAATTAAATATTTATTAATTCATATATATTTAATTATATAAATCCCCCTTGCGGCTTACATACCCGATGTAATATATAATATCTTAAATATTGTATATGTAATTTCTTATTTATTAAAATTCAAATGAAATAAATTTTTCCTCGCTTGGGACTGAAAGCGAACCCGGGATCCCAGCCATGAGTAGCTAATATCTTCTCTCTGAGCCAAGGGTTTTATATTTTTTCAACCAAAAACCAAAGCTCTCACTCAATTTTACTTAATTATACTTACTGTATATATGTTACTAGGCATGGCATACTTTTTCTTATCTTTTGAGGAGGATTCCTTCAATGCTGGCTAATTTTTTTTTACCTAGTCATACTCAAGCTCGTTTAATGTTGCAATTTTAGAACTGAAACTTCCAGCTTTTGGGAAAAAGCATTAATCTTTGATAAAATGTTATTCTTAATGCTTTCCTAAACCAGTGGTGAATTCAGAGGTGTGCAAATTTAGAGGGAAGGAGGGAATTGGGCGATGTATTGATAACATCCACACTTACATTTATATATATATACTAGCTAGGCCCTGGCGGGGGCGCTCTGAATAATATTAGTAGCTGTCCCCGTAAGTGTTTGCGTCACTGGTGGTGGTCCTTTCTGCGTCCATCAACTCTACCAGTCTCGGACCACGTTCCACATTTACTCATTAGGGGTCGTCCACATATTACATAAAGACTTTTTTGACGATTTTCTAGTCCCCCCTCCCTGTCACATTTAGTCATATACAAACAAACCCCCCTACAAATATTATGTCACAACACAGAACTACCCCCTCCCCCGAAAAAATTTCTTTTACAAAATTCATATCATTTTACCTTTTTTTTTTCTTTTAGTAAATTTTCCCTCGTGACTCAAATAATCACTCCATTTTCCCCTGTTGTGAAAATCATTCGAACTTTTTTTTAAATTTTGAATTGTTATGTCACACTTAGAGAAACCCCCGGGTCCCCCATGTCACAATTAGTAACGTTTTGGCCAGACAGACCCCTCCCTCCCTATCGCGATACGTAATATGTGGACGACCCCTAAGCGGCCTCGTGACATGTCATCCTAGTTGCTGAGAATCGGCAGTAACTTAATCGAAGATTCAGCTTTCCTGGCCGTTGCTATTTTATTTTCTTCTTTCTTCTATCCTTTATTGTTGCTTCTATTTTCTAATAACTTAATCGAGGATTCAACTTTATATATTTTTAAATTCATGTTGGATGAATTTTATTTGCTGCTCTTTCCCAGCTACCCGGCCCACACCTCTCGGCAGGTCCCGGGTTTATCAAGTAGGAGTCATCCCCATTTTTAAGGCACTTAGGCCACCTCAAATTGGGCCCTTTGTGTCTCTGGGTTAAGATTTTCTCCCACTTTCCTACCCTAAGAGTACTTCGGCAATGTTCTATTATTTGCGGTAGGCCGACTTCTGGTTAAACTTCAGATCCGTAATTATTATTGTTTCTATTTTCGTGCTCCTTTTCTTTATATTTGCCCTCTCGATTCCTCAGGCCATTTAGTTGTCTATATATACCTGGTATATACTGTATGTGTAGATAAAAAAAAATTGATTGAGACCGATGGCTACCGAGGAAGTTCAACACGCTGATTCCTGATTCCTCGCCCTATGGTTCACCGCGCTTTGCATTATCTAACTGCAATGATTTGGGTGTCTATTGCTCTAAACAGTTGCCAGCCCCCCCCTCTCGGCATAGTTTATTGTTGCTTCATTTTAGCTCCCTGGGAGCCCTGGCAACACAGAATAGCAGTATCAAGATCCTTGCTGTTACTCAATGCCAAAGCACGGCACGGCGAAACCTCGGGTGGGTGGCTTGGAAGAATCAGCGTATTAGCCATCGGTACATATTTAATTAAAAAAATATATGTATATATAGCCTAAAGATTAAAACCCTTAAATGGAAATGGGTGCCATGGTAACAAAATATAAATATTAGAAATGGTTGCCATGGTAATGAAATATAAATATTTCAAAGAAAAGTATGTTAAAAAGACCTTAAATCCTAATTTTTTAGATAAAGAAAAAAAGATTTTTAATAAAAGTATATAAAAACACGCTCATAATCACATGGAAGGTTGTGCCAAAATTTCAAAGCAATCGGTCCAGTACTTTCGGAGATCATCGGCCACACACAAACGAACATTTACATTTTTATTTATATAGATAGATATATATATGTGAGTGTGTGTTTATGAAAGAAGGTTTTTACTAATTCTCTATCTTCTTTTCTTTCTAGTGTCAACGAGGGTTTTGGCAAGGAGTTTATTGTCTATCCTCTGCCTGCTAGATCCAGGACCTAAACAAAACGTCCCTTTAAACGTGGCTTAGAGGGCTTCACATTGGCAACAGCTCCAGGTGTCGCTCCGGTCCAGTTTCTTTCTCTACAAAATTTGCATTTTGGTAAATAAAAATTTATATTTTATAGATTGATTTGTTTATTAAGCGGTAAAATATACAGTAGATAGTTTTAAAAATAATAGAAATTCATTATTTGCATAATAAAATGCATCGGTGTATGTGAACACAAAAGGACAGGGAAATGATCTTTTTGATTTCTTTGAAATTTACTATTTAATTATTTTTTTTTTTGAATTTTTAGATTAATATTGTATAAAAAAGACATTTTTCTTCTTTGTTGACGTTTTGGTGATTGACGATTTACCTTTTGCATGTAAATTGGTGATATAAAGGCGTTACGGCCGCTAGATATATTTAATCTCACAAGCCAGGGCCGCCGGCATTTCGGTCACATTCACGACCATTCTAAAGCAATTGTCATCATGATTATGAACTCGTTTTTTTTGTTTTCGCGCCTGGCAAAAACCTTGCTGCATCGTTCATTTAATATATGAAAACAATCAAATCCGCATTATACCTCCTTAAGTTGAAAACGCTTCAATTCTTACTGTACCACTCATACTTATGCTGTAAAGAACTTTAAATTCCCGTCTATATTTGTCCGCATGTCCTGGCGTGATTGGAATAAGCTACCTGCCTTAAATTTTTTATGAATTTCAATCTTAATTATTAGAGTCAATTTCGAAAAAACTAAAAAAGTACATCAGTAAAAAACTATTACTCTTTGGCCGATTTTGTTCAAAAGCTTCGTGTTACAATCCTGGGGGTACCCACTTCAAAAATTAAGACACTCATGGCGATCACGTATTTACTGAATTAATAATAGGTAAACGTATATATGAAATCTAAAAAAATAATCTGGTCCCTAACTCACAACCAACATCTCTAATTAACTCATTTACTCTCCGTTTTGACGCCACTACTGAATCGCATTATCAAAATGTATTTAATTTTTGTTGTAGCCTCTTAAATAATTTCAAAAATCGAATAAGAACTGAAAGTTTTGATTTATCTTCGTCTTCAGGCACTGTTGAGAAATTTGATAACACGTCTATCAAATCGTTTGAAAATCGAGCATCCCAAACAAGAGCTGATAGTACGTATCTCTAAATGCATGTCGTTAGTTCGTGGTGACCAGTCTAGTTGCAATTTGTCAAGATTCGGTAACAACTTTGCAAAGTCACTTGCCCGACACCATCACCTTGTCCTCGCCTAAACACCCCTGACTATTATTCCTTTTTCCTTTCCTTTACCAGTATGTCTGTCAATGAAAATATGTGAGTCAAAATTTATCTAATTCATCTTTAATTGAGGTGTATAGCTGATAATATGATTTATTTAAGGTTCAGGAAATCTCCAATGAGCAACGCAGCTAGTTGTTTTTTCAATTTTTATTTAAATGCAAAGTGCCAGGGCCAACGTTTCGGGCGCATATAGGCGATATATATATAACAACTAGCTGCGTTGCTCATTGGAGATTTCCTGAACCTTAAATAATTCATCTTTATCAAATAATTTTCAAAATTGTCAACAACATTTAATTCAGACCCTTAAAATTATGTCCAAAAATATGTCCGATATAAATTGTCCACAAAATTTTAATAATAATGAAATTATTAGCAATAATCGTCAAGAAATTTTAAAGAAAACGTCCTGTCTGTCTCCAGAAGTCTCGTCAGAAATGTTATTATATATAGGCCTATAGTCTAACTGTAAGTAAAAGAGCATCAACAATTTGTCCCGTCTGTCTCTAATGAACAAACTTTCTTAGCTGAAAATGATGCTAGTCTCAATGTTTCGGCCCTTTTATTTGAGTCACCAGGAGTGGAGAATAATCTCAATATGTCATCAATTAATTACTCTTTGATATCAATACTTGATGGGATCACCCTAGTCTCGACAGGGTTTGTATTGCAGGCCGGAATTCCCATCCAAAACCGAAGTAAATTTATTTGCTGCTTCTTGGGCTGTCTGTTGCCATAACCCTTTTCAAAATCCTATCCTTATTTAATCATTTTTTTACCCCCCTCTCCTAATTTGACCATTTTTAAGTGCATATATTTTCATCATTTGTTGAGTGAGCAGAGAGGTGCGATTGGCGTAGGGTGACGAAGCGGAGGTGGGAGGGTGATATTATTATTATCATGACTAGTTCATTGTACAGTGAGGGAGAATATTAAAAGTCCCACCCATGCATTTTCTACTTGTGATTATTTCATTGTTTTTAAAAAAATATATATTTTTTAATGGAAACTTTCATGGTTCAATCCTAGAAAATTTCCAATAAAGATTTACATTTTCTATTAAAAAAACAATGAAATAATCACATGTAGAAAACGTCTGGGTGGGATTTTTAATATTCTCCCTCACTGTTCATGTAAATTTCAAATGCTCTAGGATGCATAGCCTCAGAGCATAAATAAACTTTCTATCTATCTAATACCGAATGTGTTCACTTCTACCGATCTGTGACTCACAATAAACAATTATTTGTTCATCCATACGGAATTTGTCTTTGGGGTTTTTATAAATATAATTTCTTATTGGGGAAAAATGGAATCATATTGTCAATTCTTTGCTATTCCTTCCTGTTTTTTTTTTTTACAATTTTTTGTTTGCGGGATTTTGTCACTAACAAAAGAAAAAGAAACTCTCTTGTAAAGAGTCTTTGCACATTCCATTGCACGCAGTGACGATGTCGGCTTTAGTTCCCATAAGGGCAATATGACATCTCCATGTGATTAGTTTGTTGTTGTTTTTTTTTTTTTTTTTGAGAGCTTCACCTGTGTGATTAGGTATTAAATAATCGTATTTGTTGTTAGTCAATCGGTTAGTTTCAAATGATTAGTAAATTTTCTTTTGAGATAGAGTTACTATTTTGGCCATCATGAATCTATACTGTATATACACATAACACAAAATAAATTTTGAATTATGGATTGAGAGTTTTTATATTAATATATATATAAAAGAATCTACTTTTTGAGGAAGTTTACTCGTTTTTTCACTTCAGGTGGATGAGGTGAGTTATAATTAAAAACAAAATGTTTTTTTTTGTATGTTGGGATTTATTGCGACTGTTTTTTCTGCAGATTATCACAGTTTCGGGGTCAAATTCCCCATCTTCAGGCTGAAACAACAACATATCATCACAATTTTGCTCACAAATGATGTCAAATTCTTTATAATTGAGTTATAGCGTTATGATTTGTACAAAAGCAAGTGAAATAAAGATATTTTCTTTTTTGTTATTTCTTTTTTACATTTTTGGGAAAATTTTTCAATTATCATGAAAAATGGACCTGGGTTATTGTAGGTAGGTGGTTGATATTTGTATATATGTTAAATAATAATAAATATAAAAAAAAAAAAAAAAAAACATTACTTAGGTTTGTGTGTATGTATAATTTATTATAAAAAAATAAAAATAAAACTAAAAATGAAAAAATTGTTTAGCTAAAAAATGTAAAAAAGAAATAACAAAAAAGAAAAAATATCTTTATTTCACTTGCTTTTGTACAAATCATAACGCTATAACTCAATTATAAAGAATTTGACATCATTTGTGAGCAAAATTGTGATGATATGTATGTTGTTTCAGCCTGAAGATGGGGGAATTTGACCCCGAAACTGTGATAATCTGCAGAAAAAAACAGTCGCAATAAATCCCAACATACAAAAAAAACATTTTTGTTTTTAATTATAACTCACCTCATCCACCTGAAGTGAAAAAACGAGTAAACTTCCTCAAAAGTAGATTCTTTAATTATAAAGATTGTTGTATTCTTTTAACATCATTTATCTCAAATTTTGTGTGCTGAAATGTACATCCTCTATATATTATAATGTCCAGATTAATGATTAAGTCCAAATTAACTACTTTTTTTTTAATCATTCGCTTTCGCTATATTTTCGTTAGTTTAAATTGTTATAGGTCCCTACGTTTTTATTGTTTTTGCTCCCTACGAATTCTTCTTTTTAAGATTTTGGAAGAAAGTATTAACTTTTGTTTAATTAATAGGTTTATTTGGCTACTTGTTTTGTTTTTCATTCGTTTAATCATTGAATTAATATTATAGTTTGTCTTTTGTATTCATGTCTATAAGTTGGGTAATCTTTTGTCTCATTAAGTAATAATAAAGAAAAAATAAATCAATATTATATCATAAATTAATACTAATATTTTAACAAAAGAACATAGAATCATTCTGTCGGTATGCCCAGTCGCTTAGAATCACTCGGGCCGTGGGGGAGATTTTTGTAGTAGAAACAAAACAAGAGCCAAGGGAGAAGTTCACGTTTATAAATTGATATTTTGAATTTTCTTGAAATCTATTGTCTTATAATTTTACCAATAGTTGAACTAGGTATTCGTTGTCAATGTATATATATATATAGACTGTCAAATAATATTGCTTTCTTTTATTATCTCTGAATAATTTTGAAAAAGCCGAGAAATAAAAAATCTCTGCCATATTATCTATCTCTATTATAAAATTTTAATATTTTTATCATCAGGTGTGTGAGTGAGCACACATGCCCGGGTGTTGTTTCATGTTTGGGCCGAATCTCTTATTGACTTGTGAATGTCTACGTAAATTTGATGTAATTGTTGAATTGAATTTCTTTGGATTGGAAGATTTATTGCATTAATTTTCGACCAAGGTATTATAGGTGAGGTTGTAATAATAAAAAAAGAGATATTTTTATTATTGTTCGCTTTATTGCAGAAGTGGCTACTGCGCTAGTAAGCAGTTTCGGTGGGAATTTTCCACCATCTTCAGGCCTGCACAAAGCATGAATTCTTAATTATATAAGTTCTCCTATTGTACAAAATATGGAGAAAATAATTTGAATGTCTTTCAATATTTAGTAAAAATAATTCTTTGGCAGGAATTGACCTATGTGAATTTAAATATATATGAGGGATATTTGTTGGTGATCTTATTTTCAATTACCTTTGTAAAGAACAATGGATGTCTATATACACATATATATATATATATATATATATATATATATATATATATATATATATAAATTTAAAATAAAAGGCCGACATCCTTATTTATTTCGCACTTTTTATTTCCAAATATACAAAATTTCTTAGGGACGTTTCGGTCGCACTATGCGACCATCTTCATGGCTAGAAATTTAAGGTTGGAAAAGTCATATATAAAAAAACCTCGGCTCATCAGATATCAACTTTTCAAAAAAATACATTTGTCAGAACCTCAACAACACTCGTTTGATTTCTTAGCCGAGGTTTATTTTATTATATGACGTTTCCAACCTTAAGATTTCTTGGTGAATCATAGCCTTTCGTGATTCGCCCGAGTATCACAACAAAAAATTTACGCTATATTTAGAATTCAAAAGTGCTAAATAAATAAGGAAAAATCGTATACTTGGGTAAATTTATTTATATTTTGTTACCATGGCGCTATCCCACCTATAGGTTGTTTCCATCAAAAATTCTTTTGAAGCCTTTTAATTATATAGTATGATATTTTTTTTTTACATATGCTGGACAAGGTTGGCTTGTTGTTGTTGTATCTTGTCATAGTGCTTTTTGATTTTTGAAATTGTGGCAAATTTATAAAATTATTTAAGCCCAGATTAAATCTGAATCTTGTTTTGTACGTTAAAATTTATATATCAATGAACAACCAATTTGAAATGTCAAATAAGTTAGCATTCAATTTTTAATTCAATAGATGCAACTCTCTCATTAATACTCGTTGTAATAGCCCAAGTTCGATGTCCAAGGAGTTTGTTCTCAATTTTTTCTTCTCTTAGCTATATATGAAATATATAGGAGAGAAAGTATTGGATCATGTCAAAAATTCGATGTCGAGATTTTGATGGATATACATGTTTTGAGGTCCCCTGAGTCCAAAAAAGTGGGCGCAAATTGGTCTGTGTGTATGTATGGGTGTGTGTGTGTGTGTGGGGTGTGTGTGCGTGCGGTGTGTGCGTGTGTCTGTATGTGTGGACAGATTTTTAGCATGAAGGAATTGAGCTACCGGATTGAAATTTTATATTTAACTTAGGTACCTTCCACACGCTCAAAATAAGCTTTTGAACAAAATCGGAAAAAGTACTAGTACTTTACTGATGTACTTTTCAGTTTTTTTAGATTTTCTCAAAAATTCCCTCCAAGGATTTTTTTAAAATTCATAAATGAACTATTTTTAGATGCTCTTTAAAATGTATATTCTCATTTTGCCGTTGAAATCTTCTGAAGACCACTTTACTCTTGTTCTTCATAGGAAAGATAGAACTGGTTGCATGGTAACGGAATTTAAATCTTTTTCTTTTATTAGATTAAAAATCAATTATTATTTAAATTCCCATTTATTTTTATTTTATTTGTGTCTTTAATTGCTTAGGAGAAAACATATACTCTCTCTCTCACTTGCAAACATTATCGCTGTCTCTCCGCCTTCTCTCATAGGCCTAATGTTAATTTCCTATAGGAATTTGTATGTTAATTTCGATTCAAAAGGGGGTCCCCTTTGGAACTTTTAGTCATTTAAAATTTTTTTTCCAATTCTTATGAAATTTTGTATTTATTTACGATTCTATATTGTGTATAAAATGTCCAAATATGAGATTAAAATTTTGAAAAATAACCATAGTTTATTTCAAGCAGTCAACATTTAAAATGCAAGTTGAAACTAAGGTGTATCGGAAACAAATATATCTCGACACAAAAAATCTGGTGTGACCAGACGGGCACAACTTTCTTACCGAAGGGTAAGAGAAAGTTGGTGTAGTGAGTCACACAGATTTTCTTACTATTGTAATATACCATTCCCTTGATCTTTGCATACCAAAACAAATCAATCATTGCAAGTCAAGAATTTCAACTTCAGTAATTTGTCTTTGGATGGAAAGTTTTTTTTTTTTTCTATTTCTCTCTCTCTCTCTATATATACATATAGGTAAGAGAAAGTAAAAATGGATATTTTTTTGTAATTCATTTATTCCACGCGCCAACAAAGAGGCGATTTGGGTAAAGTTTGAATAATCGCTTCAGGCCCAAGCCCGGGAAAGTTTAGGGGGAGGGTAAACGCGTCATCACCCCCTCCCTCCCCCCCTCTCCAAATGCTTAGATTCGATCTCCAGCTGATATTCGGCTCGCTTTTTAACGTTGGACAATCACTTTGCCTAGCTCAAAGAGTATAAGTATAAGTATACTCTTTGCCCTATTCTTTTAGTAAGGAGATGCCCAACGCCCCCTGCTCAAGTTGCCTGAGAGGCTTCAGAGTGTTCACATCGTCTCCGTGTTGTTCGTATCAAAGTTTTTATCCATCATGGCCGCCTCCTTGCTGCACGCTGTTGATCTCTTGGACTTCCTCGTTGTTTTCAAAGGTTTTTTACATTTTTATTTCTATATCGTTGAATAAATTTAATTAACAAATAATAAATAAGCAAACGTAGATATATTTTATAATTAATATTTCATATTTATCTATAAAAATCATTATCCAATATACGATTGATCCAAGCCAAGCTAAAGTTGACTTTTTCACAAAGAATATAAAAAAATTAGAACTCGGGATTTTTTTATTCATTTACTCAAATGAATTATTTTATCCCATATTGTTTCAAATTATTATCCTTCATTTGCTAGGCGACTATTCTCTCTCTCTCTCTCTCTCTCTTTCTTTCTTGTTTATCAATCCGATCGACGCTCTCCTTTCCACTCAAAATTTCCTCCTTAACCGAAACAAATTTTGCAATTTTCTCGTTGTGTTTGCTAAAATTAATTTCTCTTCTTGATTGAATTTCTTTCTTTTTATATTATTAATCTTATATAGTGAGATATCATGCCCTGACAAAACCTGTTCAGACAAGTTGAACCCACCAATTCAATACATAAGGAGGATCTTTCTATTCAATTTGCACTCGAATATTTTAATTAAAAATTAGAAATCTATTACGGGCTTCGTCCCCTGGACCCCCCCTCCAGCAGGCTTAGGCCCGCCTGTGACATACCCTTGCCTTTTATTATGAGAAGCTTGATGTCTAGACAGGGGGGCTTCGAAGAATTATTAACTCAAAAAGTTATAGGAATTTCGGGATGAAAATATTTTTCCTGTAATCCCGAGAAGGTCCTCTTTATGCATATAAAATTTCATTTCAAAATTCCAACGGGAAGTTGTCTAAATAGAGTGTGACAGACAGACAGACGGACATTAGCGAATTATTATATATAGATATTTATCCAAGACTAATGTCATAATTTATTTGCAAAATTAATTATCTATTAATTGAAAACTGACTTTACAATATATCAAATACTGTATAATTTTTCTAATTCTCTTTCTTCTTGTCTTTCTAGTGTCTACAAGGGATAACTTGTCTACCTTCCCTTCAGGCTTTACAAGCAGACGGGCAACACGTCCCTTAACAGAGAGGTCTTCACATTGGCAAGGCGTCTTTGACGGCCAGGATCTCTACGATATCTGCATTTTGGTAAATACATTTATATTTTATATTAACTAATAATTGGAATATTGTCGCTGGACCGCACGTTTAAGGATAGGTCAGCATTTGATGAACTCCTCTCACATCATCTTTAATTAGTAGATATTTGGATTTTGGTGGAAGACTCGTGCCAAACGTTTGTCTCTTGCTTCTCTGAATATCAGAGACAGACAGATGGACATTGGTGAATTATATATATATATATATACTGTATATATATAAATAGGCGCGGTTTGAGAGCATAGCCAGGGTGTCTCTTTCTAGCATTGGGGAGGATTTTTTCTTTTATTGATTCTTTATAAAAAGAAATTCTTAAATCTTTGATATGACTCTTATATTATATTTGAGCCAGAAAATTTCTCTTTCGAACTAGAGGGGGGTTTTCTTACTTGCTTTTACCTCTAAATCTATTTGATTAATATAAAATACAGTGCTTAGAAGTTTGTATGCAGCCTTTCACATATTTTAATAAATATAATTTATGATATATTAAATTCCTTTGTTTCTTAACCGATCTTAATGAAATTTATAATATAGTCCCATAATGGCCTAAACAATAAATACAAATTTTTTTTTTCCGTTTCTTGTAAGTGATTCTTATCTCATTTGTAATTAAGTGATATTCTAATAAATATTTATCTTTTTTTTTTTTCAGATGTTCGGGAGTGTCTCCAGTGAAATAGTGATTCAGTGTTAGTGTTAGTGATTGTGTGGACAGTGCAAGGATCCCCTGCTTCGGACAACGTCGAGCTGCTTCGGACAACGTCGAGCAACCGCCAGGGGTAAATATTATTATTATTATTACTACCATTTACACAAACACAGAGGGCCTTTCAGAGATAATTCGAGACCTAAATAGTGGAAAGTTGGATTTTTTCTACTTCCCCTTTTTTTCTTTTACAATTTAAATGTCTTTCCACATTCTCTTTCTTTCCCTATATTTTTGTCTAGTCTTGAGCTCAAATATTGAGAGGCTCTTCGTCTTGCGCCCCTCTCCCTCCTCTGAGAGCCCCTCACACACATACAAATGCATAAATAAAATATAAAATTACTAAATTCTTTTTTTTTTTTTTACAGATTTCGAGAACTTCGAGCAGCCAGAGGACAAATGTAAGTCTTAGCATCGTGTAAAGGATATTAAAGGGTTTGGTGCGCCATCCCAACGAGAGGGATTTTATTCTTTTAGAACTTGCAGCTACTTCTCGTGAAGCCATTAGTGGAGAAATCCACGAGAATTCCTTCCATTCTAGGCCTCTGTTGGATATTCTTTGTTTTTGTTGTTGTTCAGGTGTTCGTTCTCTAATCTTTGGTTAGTTCGTTTTTGTGTTAGGAACCCTTGCTTTGTTTTTCGGATTTAGGATCCAAACAGAGAGCTGAAATGAAAGAATTTCTCGTTGATTCCTTCCAAGAACGATTCATGAGGAGATGTGGTCAGATCAAAGCCCAGGTTCTCAGTGTTCTTGTTGTGTTGTTTGCGAAAAGTCGTTTTTGTTTACGCATTTAGGAGTCTGAAATGTTTTTGTATCTTTGAGGATGGGCTTGAGGTGGCTCTTTGGGTTTAAATGAGTCAGGGAAGGGTTGCAGTTTCTCCAGGAATAGCCTGGAGGGTTCAAATTGCAATCCTTTTGGGGCTAGGGACAGACTCGAGGGCTCCACCGATCTGATGGTGGGGACGGGGTCACACACGCATTTATTCTTCGCTTTTTGTGATTGTAGATTAGGTAGGATCTCTTGCACGTTGGCCCCCGCACTCATTTGCTCGTAACCCAAAAAATCACGTTCATTCTCACTGATATGCTATGGTTTCTTCAGACTCCCGGGCTTTTACGGTTTTTTTTTTTATTTCTATAAGACAAGAAAGGCAAAACTTTCTTGCTCTTTTTCTATTTTTATTTTTCTTTGCTGCAAACCCTTTTTTGTTGTAGTAAATGAAAATAAAACTTTTTTGTGTTTATTTTAAGTTTAGTGAATATGTGAATGTGATTTAGAGAAAACTTTGAATTTCCTCGCTAATAAAAGGTAAATATTAACAAATGCATTTGATATCTAATTTAAAATTTACCTTAAACTTATTTTTTATTTTTTTTTTTTAGGTCGACTACTTGTTCTTATTAATTTTAATAAACCAAAAGTGAGAAGAGTGATGTGCTTAGTTACATCACACTTTATAATAAATAGCCAGCGATGGTGAAAAAGAAAGTCTTTTTGCTTTTTAATTCTTCACAGAGAGGGCATAAAATAAAAGACAGAAAGTTGAATGTAACTCTCATATTAGAATAGAAATCTTGAATTTGCAATCAAAGTCAAAATCTTTTAAATTTCTTCTTTTATTCTGAAATGGAATTAATAATCTCCACGAGTTCCGAGCAAGGAACATCTCGAAATTGAAGATTAGAATCTGTAAATTTTAAATTGAAATGGAATTGTTTTTTGGACTCAAATCAAATACTCAAAAGGTAAATTGTTTATTAATATAAAATCCGTGCAGATTGAATTTTTTCCTTTTTATTAATTGGAATGATTTTATTTTCAGGTTGAACTACGATGACGATATTCTAACGAATTCGATCCTCTTGTCAAATGCCATTCAGAAAGTTTTTATTTATAAATTTTGAAGTTTATTCAGAGAGACAAACTTGAATGCAACAAGCTTCCATTTATCCAGCTGTTTTTATTTCATTTTTACATCAACAAATGAATGAATGAAATAATTCTCTTCTCAACTTGTCTTCACTTCATATCCACACCTGAGGACAGATCTCTTTACAAATTGAAATTGATGGAGAATCAGCAGCCAGTTTGATGGACCAAATTCACTTTTTGTGAGTTCATACCCTACAAGATCATTGCACTTTTAAAATAGAGAGTAGAATATTTAATTGGGGACGTGATCTAAATGACTTCAAAACCCGGAAAAAAGGCTCTCTCTAAAACTAATCTCCTTTAGTTTTCAGAAATTCTATGATAATTTCCTAAATCGTATTCCAAAAATAATCAAAATGATGACTGTCCATAGGATCATAGAATCAAAGGGGAGAATCATCAAGTTTGAAGTTTAATTAGTGGCGTACCTCTCTCTATTTCCTTTGATGTTGCTTTGGTAGTTGTCTTCATGCGGTCCATCTGCAATCCAATCAGATTTCAGAGTAAATTAACTGCATGTTGTGATCCGATGTTTCCCTGCATTTTGGGTAATATGAACAAGATTACTATAGAAATGATGACTATGCTGAATGACGTAATTTAGTCTCATAAACAAGAAAAATTATATATAGTTATATTTTTACTTTCTCTTGCCTCTATATATGTTAATATAATAGAGAGAAAGTATTGGATTCATGTCAAAAATTCAATGTCAAGATTTTTATGGATATACAGTTTTGAAGCTCTCTGAACCAAAAAAAGTGGTTTTCGCGACATGGTCTGTCTGTCTGTGTGTCTGTGTTCAATTTAAAGCATGAAGGAATTGACCTAGGAGGTTGAAATTTTATATTTAAGTTAGGTACCCTTCAAGACACTCAAAATAAGCTTTTGAACAAAATCAACCAAAGAGTACTAGTACTTCACTGATGTACTTTTGCAGTTTTTTTTCAATTTTCTCAAAATTCGCTCCAACGATTTTGATTAAAATTCAAAAATCATTTATTTTTTAGATGCTCTTTAAAATGTATATTCTCATTTTGTTCTTGAAATTATTTGAAGCACACTTTATTCGTGTACTTCATAGAGAAGATAGGAGAAATGGTTGTTAAGGTAACAAAATATAAATATTTTCCCATACTAATGAATTTTACATCTTGAATTCTAATATATCGGCGGAAACTAAATATATGTCGACACGAAAAATCTGGTGTGAGATGCACAGACCACAACTTTCGATTACCGAAGGTAAGAGAAAGTTGTGTGCTGGGCGACCAGTCACACCAGATTTTTATATAACAAAATATAGTAAGGAACAAATGAAAAAGTATTTTAAATAAATCTAATGTAAAATTGAAAATAATATTGAACTTTTATTGTTCTAAATACAAGAAATAGTTGGAAATTGTATTATTCTACGTAGTTCGGCCGAATAGACCGGACAAATCCCAATCAAACGGGATCGGGCCGTTGTACGGCCGTACACGGCCGAATGGTCCATTCATTTATACAGTGGGGGATCGTTTGGCTCTGTTCGGCCGTTCTTCATTCGGCCGAACACGGCTCCATTGGACAGCCTCATTCTGTCATTTTAGCGATGAGAATCTGATAAATATTACATAATAATCGATTTAGGAACCTTAAACAGTGTTTCATTGTGTTTAAATGCGTTTCCCGTCTTTTATATCTATAACTTTGAAAGGCTGTAACTTTTTTAGTTTTAGTTTTTGAGATATCATAGTGGCTTTGGTCAGGAAACTATCCTCTACAATAAAATATCAATAACTCAATTTTGTGAAATTTCCGACAAGAGGTCCCTTTTCACTTTCCACAACACATATCTAAATGATGATTCAAATAAATATTCAAGGTACAGCAATGAAAAGTGTTCGAATGTTAAAATGTATTTTTTTTTCTTTGTTTCCTTCTTTGTAAATACAGAGAAGAATTCTATTTATTAAACATTTTATAATAGATAATAATTCAAGAGAGAGCGAGAGAGAGTCTTTTGAACAAAATGTAAATTTTATTAAAAGTTCCCTCGGGCATAAATTTACATGAGGAATAGAAACTAATCTATATTCCTAGATATAGGGAAACGTGAATATTTTGATGATTAGACAGACAGATAGGGGAGGTGGCTCTTCAATTTTGTTGTTTCAAAGTTGTTTAATTTAAAGCTAACAACAAAAACAACAAAAAAAAAAAATTTGATAGAAAGATGGAATAATAATGTACATCGAAGGAAAAAACATTACCAGAATCCTCCTATTCATATAGGCAAAATATTAATAAAATATTCGAAAAGAAATAACGGTGTTGCCACTTGAAAATTTAAATAAAGATTTTACTATCTGTAAGGCTTAAAAAATACAAGAATTTTTTCATTCCTGGTTGAACTTATAAATAGGGACTTAATTTGAAGGGAGCAGAGGAGGAATTGCCCCCCCCCCCCCCATAACCAAAATATAAGCTTACTATATGAAATTTATTTGATATTTCAATTAAAACTACTGGACAAAATTGGATTAAAACCAGGACGGTTAAAACCGGTTTTCACATTAGTCAACTAGTTACCTAGCGGCAGGGATGGGCAAGTTACTCGATTTTGAGTAACGAGATACAAAATACCAATTACTTCAGATTTTTGTAACGAAATACAAGATACCAATTATTCACGGGTTTGTGTAATGAGATACAAAATACCAATTACGTATTTCAAATACATTGAAAATACCAATTACAAACAAATTTTTCCTTGATTTTAAAATACTTTTGGAGGGGTAATTCTGGAACTAGATCCCTGCACGGGTACGGGTTGGCCCGTAGGCCTGTTACCCGCCCGGCCCGCGGGCTTTGGAGGCCATGAAAAAATTACGGGCGGATACGGGAGGGTAGCAAGTCTAAATAAACGGGTTCGGGCGGACGAGCATGCAAATGAAATTTTATTTAAAAATTGCTAGACATTCGTTCATTCATGCACTAAATCTCGGGCGGGTATGGGCGGGTTTGAAAAAATTCCGGGCGGGCCTGAAGAATGGTAAAAAATTACGGGCCGGGTACGGGCGGGAAGTCAAAAAAGAAATACGGACACGAACCGGTCCGGGCCAAAAAAAATCGGCCCGTGCAGGGCTCTATCTGGAACCCTAAATAAATTTAGTTTAGGAAAGTGGCAGCTAAACTTATATTGGAGAATACCTTTGGAAAATCGAAAACAATAAAATTATTCATGACACTAAAAAAAATTTATTTATAAAAATATGAAAAGGTTTCAAAAAACCAAGTTTTCAAAAGTTTTGTCGGATAATCTGGAACTTGATGGAGAATGAATAAACCCGCAAATGAAAACAATCTTTCAACTGGGGCAGAAGAACAAAGATTTAGTCGTTGAGAGCACAAATCAAACGTTGAGAGCTGGTTGAAAGAAGAAAGCAAAAAAGTTTTTTAACGAAGAGTGAAAATTTGGTGGTTTGATTGACTTCTCTTTACTGGTTTTTACTAAGATCCGGAGCAGAGAACCCACACGACGATTACATACAGTAATATTAAAAAGATTTCAGCTCCCTCTGCAAGACTTTTTACACTGCGGCAAATAAAAAAAAAAAAAGTATTTGGTATCTGGAATTTCAGATACCAATTACTAAAAAATGTAACGAAATACAAGATACCAATTACTTTGCCAATTCTGTAACGAGTTACAAGATACCAATTAATATTGTATTTGGTATCTTGTATTTCAAATACATGTAACTGATTAACGCCCATCCCTGCCTAGCGGATTCCATTGAACATGGATGAAAAATATTTTGATAATGAGCGATTTGTCAATCTGGCTCTGGCGGGCGGGGAAAGAAGTTGATTCCACAAGTTGCCTCGTGTGAACACGAGTCTTCAGACGGCAGTCAATTTCCAGGCGACTAGTTGAGTTGGAATCAACTAGTTGCTTTAAAAAATCTGGTGTGACTGTCGCACAGCACATAACTTTCTCTTACATTCGGTAATCGAAAGTTGTGTTCTGTGCTTGTCACGCCAGATTTTTTCGGGTCGACATATATTTAGTTTCCGCCGATATATTAGAATTCAAGATGTAAAATGTATAAGTATGGAAAAATATTTATATTTTGTTACCATTTACAACCATTTCTCTTATCTTTTCTATGAAGCACAAGAGTAAAGTGGTCTTCAGAAGGTTTTAATGGCAAAATGAGAATATACATTTTAAAGAGCATCTAAAAAATAATTGATTTTTGAATTTTAATCAAAATCATTTGAGCGAATTTAGAGAAAAACTGAAAAAGTACATCAGTAAAGTACTAGTACTCTTTGGCGATTTTATTTTGTTTAAAAGCTTATTTTCACGGTCCAGGAGGGTACACAAAAATAAATATAAAATTTCAACCTCTTAGCTCAATTCCTTCATGCTTAAAATTAAACCCCACACACAGACACAAAGACAGACCATGTCGCGTAAACCACTTTTTTGTTTCAGGGGACCTCAAAACGTGTATATCCGTCAAAATCTCGACATCGAATTTTTGACATAAAACCAATACTTTCTCTCTATATATATTAACATATAGAGGTAAGAGAAAGTAATACCTATTAATTAATTTCCAAAGACATTTTTGTTATTCGGGCCCCGATTTTTTTTTTTCTGCCTAGGGCCTAATCCGCCATTGCCTCTAGCAAATTGTAAGGGGGAGTGGGGTGAAGAATTACAAAAATAATTAAGGCGCCAAGTCCCAGAGGAAAGTAATAAAAGATTTCTTTTTTTAAATATTATACTTGACATCAATGATGATGTTGCTAATAAAACACAAATTGACCCGAGTGAGATCGTTTGTTAATTATATTAAAGAAAAAAAAAAAGATTGATCGTCTTCTAAATTCCATTTAGAATATTATTCGTAGAGTGAACGATTTTTCATACCCTAATTTAATTAAAGGGTGGAGGGTGGAGGGGGGGGGGGGTGGCTCAAAACACATATACATAGCACCTTGTTCATTAAATAATGTAATTTTATTAAATTTTTTTTTTTAAGGCAAAAAGAGAAAGATGGCGTTTGAAGATGATAATGGCTCCCCCTCCCCCCTCTATGAAATTGATTTATAGGACTTAATCTTGGGAAGTTATATCAAGATACTATAAATCATATTAGCTCTGGGTTTCAAAAAAAAAAATACGAGATAAAAATACAATAATAAAATCTATACTAAGGGTGGAGACAAAATTTTAAATAATCTTACAAAGTTAGATTAAACATGTTCTCTTCGCCTCCTTCTCTTCTCATTTCCGAGAATGTCCATAATAAAAGGCAGAGGAGTACCCAGGAGGGGGGGAGATTTTGCGGGCACCAACCAAGACTAGATATTTTCGAATATTATTCTGCTGGTGTAATTTCAGTTTTTTTCAAATTCACCTTCCGTCTCTTCCTTCCATAGTTTTTTTTTTTTTTAAACCGGTTTTCTGTTTTTCCGGTTTTTTCGCCGTCGGAAAAACCTTTCGGTTAAAACTGCTATCAAAAAACCCAAAAACCGGTTTCCTGTTTTTTTTTCTTTTTTTGCTTGAGGAAGTAATTAAAACACTTTTATATTCATTGAAGCTTAATGAGTGATGCCGAGAGAATTGTAGACCGAAACTCCTCAAACTACGCTTATTTTTCGGCAAGGGTGTAGGGAGGGAAAAAAAAAAAATTTTTTTTTATTTTCCCAAATTAGTTTATTTCCTAATATTTCGAAGGCACATAGGCTCTTCTTCTTCAGAGGAAGCTCATTTTACACTCCGCTAACATTATAATAACAACCAAGAATTTTGCATCCAAGAAAGCCATTTGTCTTAGGTAACTCTTGAGAGAATTCTAGATTTCTTGGATGCAAAAAACCTTGGCTGTTACTATAATGTTAGTGGAGTGTAAAATGAGCTTCCTCTGAAGAAGACCCTTTGTGCCTTCGAAATATTAAGAAATAAACTCATTTGGGAAAATAGAAAAAAAAATTTTTTTTTTTTTTTTCCTCAGCGTAGTTTGAGGAGTTTCGGTCTATGAAAATATATTTATTTGAGGTCGAGGCATTCTTATTTAAGCCATTTGGTTAGCATCTACATTATAACCATTTGCCATATGGACCCTGTTATGCAATGGTGTGTCAAAGACCAAACATCGAGTTTTGAGAAAATCAACAATAAAGTTTTTTGTTTACATTGGATTATATATGATTTTTCTTGTCAATTGTGCAAGTAACATTAAATATAAATTTTTTAGAACATATTTCATAAAAAATACTATTAATTATAGCATTTGAAACAATATTCCGTGCTTAACTCAATTTTGAATTTTTTGGTCTTTGACACACCATTGCATAACCAGGGTCCATATAAGACAATGCAAATATAAGAATCGGTTTTTTTTTTGCATTGAAAACCTGTTTTCGGTATAACGGACCTGTTTTTCCCATCCCTACCTGCTGGCCTTCTATACCAAAGATTGCGGGTTCAGATTCCAGGCAATCCGATTTGTACTGTATGTGTGTGTGTTCAAAAAAAAAAAAAAAAAAAAACACTGAAAATATAATCATTTGGAAAAAAAGTATATTTGTCAAAAACCTTCAAAATATTATTTGGTTGAAACTTGACTTTGCTAACTATTTTGATAATAATTTCTTTAATATTTGATTGATTTTCACACATGAATGCTTTTTGGAAAGGTAAATGGATATAGAATAGTATAAAAATAGGTTTATTGTAATCAGGATTAATAAAAATAGCATTAGGGGTGTCCAAAGAGAAAAAGATATGATGGATTTTTTGAACTTTGGATCTCGTGAGCGACCTCTAAATCGCCTCCAAATGGGCTAAAATTTTATATTTCTCTGTTTTTCAACCATTCGCAGATTTTTGGGAGGTGTCCCGGTAAAAAATCGAAAAAGTCCAACAAAATCTTGACATTAATCCAATACTTTCTCTCTATATATTAACATATATAGGTAAGAGAAATGACTGATACAGTCAAAATCTAACCTGACGGGTAGATGCGAATATAATCGCTATTTTGACTGACAATGTGAGACTGGCCCCCGGATCTGATTCGGAACGATGACGTAACTGGTGTGTGTGTGAATCGACCTTTAGAAGAAACATAAAATTTTTACTGATTGCGGAGATATTCAGTCGGCTTAGTATATAAAAAAAAAAATACCTCACAATATTACAATCAATTTATTATTAAATCGTATTTGGATGGAATGCAAGAGTGATGGCTTCATTCTTTCATTCCATTTATTTTTAATACAAATTGGAACAACAATTTATGAAAAATATCCAATATATTATATACAGATTTTTTATTACAAAATTTTATTTAAAATAAGCCCATTGGGAAGGAGAGGAGTTAAGGGGGCGGTGGGGGGGGGGGTGAAAAGGGAAGCTCTTTTTTATTTATTTAGTCCAATTTTATATTTAATTGACAGAATAAGAAAGAGATCTCTCTCTCTATTTCAATAAATATATTATTCTTTTTCGGCTGTTTGAATTAATAAATATTAGATAACTTTTTTGATTATCAGGCCATGGATGGTTAGAAGGGATTATCTTTTGAAAATTAAAGCTTGAATAACTTGCACAGACTTTTTTTTATTCATCTATTTTGCCAGAAGAGAATTTATTCAAAAGAAGAAATAAAAAAAAACAGTAAAGAAAATGAATTAAAGCAGTTTCTTAACATCTTGATCGTTTCTCCTAAAATCAAATTCCTCTATCATATAAGGTGACCACATACAAGTCCCAATTATGGCGGGACAGTCCCGCTTTTTGGAGACTGTCCCGCGTCTTGCCGATTTTTAAAAATGATCCGCTTTTTTGAAAATATCTACATTTCTTATTTGAAATGCACCGCAAAGATATTTTACCTATTATTTATTAATTATTTTAAGTTGAAGAGAAATTGCTGTTGATGTTATATCGTAGAATGGAAGAAGGCAAGTACAGGTGCAGCAAATGATGCCAAATGCCGAAAAAGAGACGTTTCGGACAAAATTTATTCATCCATCCTCAGAGTGTCAATGTTCTGTGAGAGTCTATAAGATAACCGTAGATAATTCGTGCCACGACAACAATGACAACTTTGTGCCTAATTAGTTTATAAGCCAACGAGGACTGAGGATGGACGAATAAATTTTATCCGAAACGTCTCCCTTTCGGTATTTGGCATCCAAAGGCTCTCTTTATTTGCTGCACCTATACTTATTCTTTTCCATTCCATAAATATTTTAGTTAGGAACCGACCGAAGTTTCGGTTTCGGCCAAAAAAGAGTTTGGAAAAATTGAACGAGACTCGTATATAAAAGGAAAAAAAAAAAAGGTCAAATGTTCTAAAACATCATCATGATCAAAGTTAATCAACAGAAAGTGAGTTCGCCGACTCAAAATATGTCCAAAATAAATGAATAAATCATGCAGGTTATTCAAATAGAATTTTATTTAATTTGAAAAAATGTAAAAGTGAATAAATAATGTCTTGTCAAAAATTGTTAACTCGCATAACAAGTGGAAAAATATTTATTTTTTTTTTTTTTTTTTACAATTCCGAGACTTTTGAGTCTAAGAATTTGAAATTTCAAGAGAGATTTTGCTAAATTCAACAAATCCGGGCAAGAATAATGAAAAGAATCCTCTTCTTATCAAAGAACGTTCCCCAAACGTGCGCATCGGTATATTTTGACATAGCATTTTATATGTTAAAAAAATTAATTCAGATTTCAAAAAAGCAAATAAAAACTTCTCTTCCGCTTTATTAATAAATAAAAGCTGAAATTAACAAATTTTTACAACCGACCGCAATCCGGGAAACGAGATGCCGCAATACTTAGGCCTTATTGAAGGGTACGGAGTAGTTACAAGTCGTATAAATATAAACACATTTATAAATTGATCACATTACATTTTTGGAGAGTCAAATTGCCTTTCTAATATAATATATAAAAAAATAAAAATATTGGCACGTATTTATACATCTCCCCTTTAAATTTTTTGATTTTCCTTTTTAAAGCATTTAATTTAACCACATAGATGTATATATAAATTGCACAACAATAAGTAAAACATGTATGTGTATAAAAATATATATATATATCATCCTTAGAAAAATGAGAAAAAAAAAGAGTTAAGTTGTTATATATATATAAAAGTATAAAGAATAGCTCAACATTTTTATTAAAGATGATAGATATATATTTATTATTTAAGAAATCTAATTCCAGTTAATCAATAGAACATTAAATACATTGACAACATTAAAATGATAATAGGAATACTTTTCTCTTACACTTGTATATATAATAATAATAATACATATCTTTACATCTTAAAGATGACTTGTCATTGCTTAGGAGTATTTTTTCATTTCTTTATAAGATAAAAACAACCAACGGGATATTTATTTGTATATTAAACAAGTTGTAAAAAATTTTATTTGAATGGCACGTAGTACTATAAATTTTTTTTTTAACAAAAGGTCATTTATAAATTGTAAAAAATTTATAATTAAAAGTAATTTATTAGTTTCAATTATATCCAGATTTTTAAACCACTCAATGTATTTGTTATTAAACTCATGAAAAAATGTTATTTTGTTGGCGAATGAAACGAACTCTACATGATAAATTTTGAACTAGCCTAGTATTGCCATCTAGCCACGTGTCGTATAACTAAAGGAAACTTATAAACATTCTTCCCATAGAGCTGTCTCCCCATGGTTGAGGTCAAGCGCGGCGAAAGCTCGGAATGGCGACCCCGAGCGATCTGCATGTAGAACGTCTCCCGGTAGCCAAGGCCCAATATATTTTAAAGTTATTAAATAAGATTCTAATCCCTAAATGACCGAAAAGGGTTTTAAAAAAATGCTATTTTGAATAATATCTTGAAATAAAATGTAAAAATTAAAAATAAATTTGGGGACATTTAAAATGACCACAAACGATTATTATTTCTTAAGATACATATCCATTGTTGCATTTGCTCGTTGAGTTATACTCAAGAAAAAATAAAAATATCACAAATTTTATTTTATGAACATTCATTAAAAAATTGTTTTTTTTTTTTCTTCTGATCCCATTTATGACTACAATTTTCTTTATTGTTTTCGATCTTATATAGAAATAATTTTTTATTTTATTTGATTATCAATAATAATTTTTTATGTTATGAAAATAGAGATATACAGGTATATATATAATTTTTTTTATAATACCTTTTTAATCAAGAGAGTGATAATGGTTAATGACTTTAAAATTAAAAAAATACTTTAATAAAAGAGATTGTGTGATAAAAGTTTGAATAATAAATTTCTATCGCAACGAAGGGGTAAAAGGCGAAATTTACCTTTTCGCACGGAGCGGTAGGGAGTTAAATTTAAAAATATAAATTTTTAATCTCGCGAAATTAATGAATAAATTGATTTCAAGTACAAATTTTATCACATTCCCTTGGAGAGTATAAAAAATTAAATAAAGAAATAAATTAATGAAAGGCTCTAATCTTCATCATGATGATTGAAAAGAGATCAGATTCTTTAATGCAATTAACAAATTTTGAAATATAAAATATCACAGAAAATAAAACAAAACAATTTAACATCTTGTATATTAGAAATTTATTTGTAATATACAAATTGTTAAATGAGGAAAAAAAAATACTTTAAGAATTTCTTGTATAGTCATTTTAATTAATATTTTGACTAAAAATTCCCATCCGAAGAATTAAAATGACATTCCAATGATAGAATATAAAAATAAAAATAAAATATACTCGATTTGTCGTTTTTAGACCTCTGCTCTCTAAGCGAGGGCAAAAACCCAGTGAAAATGGTTCCAAAATTATAAAAAATAGAATCATGATGAAAGTTTCTCAGTAAAAATATATAAATTAATACCTTAAAATTATTTGGCTGTTTTGGCCAACTTTTAATAAAATTAAATACTGCGACGAAGTGTGTACCAAGGCCATAGAAGACAAACTCCTCCGAAACAATAAGTTGGAAAAGGACCTACACTCCAATAGCCTGCAAGAGAAGCAAAAGATTAAAAATGCATTAGACAGAATAAGATATAATATCACGAAAATCCAATATGGGTGCATGGGCTCATGGGACCAGGTATCCTCCGGGGAGCCTGGAAAGCCTAATATTTTCTCAATTTTTCTTGGGGGGGGGCCTTCTCGGGCCCTTCCCGGCACCCCCATCGAAAAAATGCACTCACACTTCGAATGACGAATGATTTATGAACATAGAGTGAAATGAAACAGATTCGAATACAGAAGACAAACATCATTATTCGCAAATGTCATTATTGTCCAGACAACGCGGATAACGCGCAGCAAGGGATTCACAAACGTCAAGAAAAAGGTTATTAAGAATATCGCGACATTGTCTTTCAATTTCTAATTTCGATGCATCAATTGTTCTTGGTTTGGTGCAAGAAACTTTGTCTTCGAGTTATCCCCACAAAAATGGACAAACCCTGCGCGT